>MKYW01000003.1:135058-217518 GCA_015776835.1 Aphidius ervi | reverse complement strand
ATACTGTAAATATAAACAATACATATTATTGGACTGTCAAGATTGTTGATTAAATATTTTAAAAGCCATAATGATAAATCTAAATTTTTTATGACAAATAATTTGATAATCAAATGAACATAAAGTTAAATATAAATTTCTTTTTGATGATAAATAAAAAAATTGTTGATTAAAATATTAAAGAAAAAATAACCTAAAAAAGTGTTTTCTATTACTAATTAAATATTGATTAATCTGATAACAGAAAAATCAATTAAAATCAGCAAAAATTTAAGGAAACAACTACCTGAAATCTAGTCAATGAAAAAAACACTTTGTTTAACTTTGTTATTACTTTTAATACGTTATAAACTTATAACTCAAGTACTTACATGTGTATCAATGTGTATGCAGTATGAGAAAGAAAAAATATGACATTTTCCACGACACAAAAATCGACATTTTTATCGACATCGAGATAAAAAACTATCAGCGATAATATGTCAATATGTATCGATCGATAACCTGTCGACCCACGATACATCGCCCAAGAAAATAAAAACAATAATATTTGAAAATATTTTTAGTTGTATACTATAATGATAATGATAAATAATTTAATTGTTATTACTAATAGTTTTTTAGTAATAAATATTATAATTTTATTATAAAAAATATGAATTTTTAATTTTCCAATATGATTTTTTAAATTCAAAAAAAAATAATATTTACTGATATTTAATAATTAAAACTCCACTGTGGCAAAACTTCATGCTAAAACGCTTTTTTTTAAATCAAAGTTTATTGCAATTGAGTTCCAAATTTTTTACAATTATTTTTTCTATAAAATTTTAATTTAAAAATAAATACACACACATGAAATATTTGTGTGTATTTTTTAGTTTTTTAATTAACTTATCGTTTTATATATTATTGATTAAACGTAAGATTATTCATTAACTGACCTAGTAAGCTTCTAGTCTTCTTGTTTTAAATATAAAAATTAAAAAATAAAGGTTACAATAATTAATTTGTGCACGTGTCGTTGATAGCTAATGCAGTTTACTACTTACACATGTTTACACTGATGCAAGGGTGCAGCTGCATGCAGTTTAGGGGGAGGGGTGACATTCTTATGAAACCCCCACTCTGGGTACATTGCAAATCTCAGCTAAAATAATTGACATATCTATCTTTATTTACTAAACAGGACTTTAAAAAACATGTGCATAATCATGATGTACCAGATGAACTACCTCTTAAAATACTTGAAATCAAAAAAAATTAATATAACTTCAAACAAAGTTACTTCTATTCGCAAATTTTAAAATTAAATTAAAGTTGATAGCAATTATTTTTGGAGATAAGAAGTTAAACTTTTTCTGGATATTTTTGTACTTTTTTCCTCAGCTACATATAACAACAATAACAACAACAATTTATAACTAGAAAATAATATCAACAAATGACACAATAAATTGTAATTAATCCTGGTTTTTTATTTATTAATTATTAACAAACATTTGTTTATATATTGATGTAGTTAAAAATTAAATTGGAGTTACTTGGCAGCAGCTGCTTTTGGCTTTGGGCCTTCTCTGAAAGCATTTCTGTAAAGAAAAAAAAGTCAACAAATATTTTATTAGTACATTGTACTTTTTTACATGAGAGATTGTTTATTTATTTTTTTTTTTTACACAATTGTGATTATAAAACTTACTTGAACTTCCTGCGGACGAGCTTAAGGTGACGCATACGGCCAGTTCCAGTGGTCTTCCTCCTCTTGGCCTTGACGGACCAGTTGTCTGTTGAATAAAAAAAAATTTAGCAACAAGTTTCATTTGATCTTAAAGACATAGACAATATTTTTTTTCTTTGAATTAACAATTAAATAATCAACTTACAGGAACGCATCTTCTTAGCTGGGTATCCACATTGTGCACATTCTGATTTTTGAATGTGATAAGATGATCTACCACATCGTCTACACAATGTATGTGTCTTATTGTGGCGTTTACCAAAGCTGGATGTACCCTTAGTCTAAAAACAACATTAAAAAAAATTCATCAATTAAAACTGTCATCATATTGTAACAATATTTTCATATTTTTATCTTTGGATTATTGAAAAATCATTTGTTTATCAATGAAATATCAATTGCAAAATAACACAAATCAATCATTGCTAAATTAATAATAATCATGATAAACAACCAATGCAAATTTGGTACACAAGTGTGTCACCCTAACCTAGATGAGCACATTCACTTTTATCTTTGATCATAAATTAATTGACATTTTTCATTGTAAATATGATATATGTAATTTTTTTTATATTAATTTAAACATTTTTGGTGCTAATTTGTTATAATTTACATGTGGATTACATTAATTATTATAAATTAATAATCTTACCATGTTGGATGACGGGTGTTTGGAGTAAAAAGAGATAAAATAATTTTGAAAGATTCCTACATTGGTCACAAAGTGACATCTTTTAAATTTTCAATGAAACTAAGACTACGCCATTTTAAAATAATTTCAAGTACAAAAATTTAAAAAGTTATTTTAAAGTTTATAATAATTTTTATTAAAAATCTTTAAATTAAAAAATAAATTATATATAATCAAATTTATTAAAAAAAAAAAAGAAATTATTTTATTATATTTCCATTAATCTATCTAAATCAGTTAAAACTTCACGAGAATGATTTTCATCAGCTCCAACAAGATGCTGAGCTCCAACAAGACAATTTTTTAATTCAGTTCCTTCCTCAATAACACATCCATTACACAAAATACTATTTTGTATATTGCATCTAGAAAAAAAAAAAAAAAAAGAAAAAAGATAATAAATAAATCATCAAATAATAATAATTAATTGTATTTAATAATAACAATTAACAAACCTTTGTTTAATTATAACATTTCCCATGATAACACTGTCAGAGATACGAGTTTTTGATTCAATTACTGAGCCAGGACCAATATGACTATGTTTCAATGATGTTTTTTCTCCAACCAAAGTTCCTTCGTCAATTTTACAATCAATAATTTGTGTACTTTTAACAACAGCCAATGGAGAAATTGGATTATTTGTAATATTACAAAATGACAATTCAGGAAGCTAAAAAAAAAAATAGCAACAAATAAATTTTAATTTTAAATATTTAGTTAAATTATAAATTAAATTAGAAAAAGAAATAAAATTACCATGCTATTTGCATAACTATACATTTGTACAGTATTTGCACGTAGACCAAATTGATCTTTGATGATATGTGCATAACATCTTATTGGATCTCGATGATAAGTATCAGCAAGATCATAGCTATGATCATTATAAGCTGACATTTTTCTAATTTCAGCATCATATAATTTTTCAACAGCAAATCTAAATATATCCTCTTTCATATTAATCTTGACAATTGATTCATGTTTATCATCATTTGTTATTTTTTGTGGTTTACTAAGTTGTTTACTAACAATATATGGTAATAATTCACCTTTTAATGTACCAAATTTTTTATTATGTAAAAGAAAATCAAGTACCCATTTATTCATAACATAAAAATGTGCATCCATGAGTTTTGAATGAATTGTAAAACTAGTATGTTTTCTTAATAATTTTTGTGATATATCAATATTTTCTTCAAAATCAGATGCTGATGCAAGAAATACAAGTCTATTTGTATTATTATCAATACCAATTAAATCTGTTTCTGGTTTTTGTCTACTTTTTGGTCCAGGTGTTATAAATGTATTTGGTACTTTTGGTGATGATAACATTAATGCTGTTAAACTTGAATTATGTATTCTATATGAATTAAGTATATCTGTTATATTAATATCAGCAATTAAATCACATGATACAACAACAAAATCATGATTAATTTTATCACCAATAAAACGTAATGCATCAGCAGTACCAAGATCTTCACCATCTGGTATACCAATATATTCAATTTTAATTGATAAATTTAATTTATCAATAGCAGCTGTTATTTCACGTTTCATTGATTCAATAACAATTATTATTGCATCATTAAAACCAGCACGTTCAAGTGAACGTAATGGATAATATATCATTGGATTATTATGAATTGGAAGAAGACACTTTGGTTTACCTGCTGTTAATTCAGTCATTCTTGATCCTTTTCCACCAGCAAGTACAACTGCTTGAAATTCAATGTATTTAACCATTTTTAAACGATTATTTATATTTCTAAAAAAAAAAATAGAATAAAACAATTATAATTATTAGAATAATCAACTTGATATTTATAATTATTTTAATTATTAAAAAATAAATACAATTTAGCTAGAAGAATAATGTTGTTTGTTTGTTTTTTTTTCTATTTATATTGATAATAAATTAGAAAATTGGAAAATTTATTTTACAACAACAATGATGAAGAAAGTTAAATGTCTTATTGTGTCTTATGTCAAAATTAACATAACCTCAAATAAATAAATAATACCAATAATAATAGTAAATAAAAAAATGGTCACTTAAAAATTGTACAATTTCCATCAGAGATGGCATTTTTTCTCCCGCAATAATTATTTAAATTATTTATAATTCAATAAATAATAATTAAAGAAAATTAACGACACAATGTCAAATGTTAAATGAATTTTTTTTTGTTAAATAAAATATAATTTTAACCCTGGTAAATCATCAATTAAAATAATTTTTAAATTGTTTATAAATAAACCAGCTTTTTATGCAAATTATTAGAAATTATATTTACAAATAAATAAATAAAGAGTTTCTTAAAATTTTACTACTATTATTATCGTTATTTAGAAAAAAAAAAAATAAAAAAATCAATGAAATATAAGTAGCCTTGTTCCTCGATATGAAAATCAGTAATTACATTGATCGTAATTGCTATCCACAACATGCAATTTAAATATAAAAAAAAATAAAAAATAAAAATCAATTTACAATCTTTATCAATGATCCAATTTTCCATGTAAATAAATAAAAAAAAACAAATTCTTGGTACTAAAAATAAATAAAATAATTGATTTTATTTTTGTATGATTACTTAATATATATTTTACAAAAAAAATTCTCAGTTTTTTTTTTTTTTTTAACACTCATTATAATTATACAGATCTAGATAACTTTGAATTTTTATTTTTTTTGATTGATTCTTTTTTCCGTGATCCAATTATTAATTTTTTTCCATCATTTAAAAAAAAATAAATTAATCGACGTGTTGTTGTAATTGACGGAAAAACCAATATGCGTTTTGAGTAATATAAATTCTTATAAACAATATTTAGAATTAAAAAAATGTATATTTCATAATTGTACAAATAAACAAACATTAATTTATCAATACTGTATCAATTTATAAAATAGTTTTCCTCATACCAGGAATAGCATTGATGAGTATAAAACTCGGTATTTTTCTGACACTGATTCATTCATAGACAAGCTTGTTCCAACTGTGTTAATTATTTTTTTAATATAAAAGTTAAAAATGATTAATAAATATACAATTTGTTTAGCTGTTTTTGCAACACTTGTTGCAATAATTGCAAGTGACAACAGGTTTTGTCACATAAAATCATGTTCAAAATACGGTAAAGTTCACACCTTGTGTAAACATCCAGTAAGTATTTTATTCATCTCTAATTAATTAATTGTTATATTAAATTAATTTATGAATAATTTTATTTTTCATAAAGACATCTAAGCCATCTCGTGCTTGTGGTACATTACACAAATCAAAATTGACTGCAAAAGAAAAACAACAATTACTTGATGCACATAATAAATTTAGAAAATTTGTGGCAAGTGGAAAAGAAAAAAGAGGACAAGGTGGACCACAACCAGCTGGAATTATTCCTCCTCTTGTGAGTAATATAAATATATTGGCTAATTATTTAACTAATCAAGTATTGATATAAATTTAATTCTGGTAAAAATAGAAATGGGATGATAATCTTGCATTCACTGCTCAACGATGGGCAATACAATGTGATTGGAAGCATGACTCATGTCGTAATGATGGTAAATAAATTAGCTATATTTAATTATTAAATAAAAAAAAATATTGTTAATTAAATAACGTGGATAAATTAAATTGTAGATCGTTATCAAGTCGGTCAAAATCTTGCAAAGAAGAGTGCTACCAATGGATATTTTAACAACATGTATAATCGTGTTTTACAGTGGTATGACGAGGTCAAATTATATAATCCTAGAAATGTTAAAAAAGTCAAGTAAGTTTATCACTAAAGAATATAAAATAATATATTTATTTATTTAATAATTTTCGTTTATTTATTTAATTAATTTCAACAGTTACAGAAATTAATTACAAGAATTTACGTAAATTCTAATTTGTGGATATATTTTTTTTTAGATTTACTAAAGAAACTGGTCATTATACACAACTTGTGTGGGGAAAAACGACACATGTTGGATGTGGAATTGCAAATTATTATGTTGGAAAAAGATATGTAACTTATTTAGTATGCAACTATGGACCATCTGGAAATTTTCCTGGTGAAGCAGTTTATAAAACTCGCTAGTCAATAACATTGGATTTATTTATTATTTAGTCTTATAATTTTAGTAAAATTATAAATTTAAAAAATAAAAAAAAAATTAGTTTGTTTTAATATTTTTAATTGTAATTTTAAATTATTAGTTGTAAAAAAATTAATCCATCATAAAGCAATTGAATTATAAATTTATACTAAAATTAATTCTAAAAAAAAGTTAAAATAAATGTTTAGAAAAAAAAAATTATAATTTATAATTTAATTTAATTTTTTTTCAATCATATAAATTTATTCATTCGAAAAATATTTAGTTTTTTTTTTGTTTTATTATAATTTTATTATTAAAACAATGAAGTTAGTAATATTTAAATATTTTTCAAGTCAACATCATCAGCATAGTTTCAATTTAATTTTTATTATAAAAATATACTAAAATTAAATGACAAAAATGTGATGAACTTAATTGATTTGTTTGCATTTAAAAACGAATGTTATTATTTTTTTAATTTGCATAAAAAAATATTTGAATGTCAATGTCAATCAAGTCCAAAAACTTCAACGTTATGTTGATTTGAATTATTAAAATTTCCTCATAAATTGATAAGTATAAAAATTTTAAATTATTTATAATTTTTTGTTGATAATAACTAGATGAATTTAAATGTTGAAAAAGCTGGCTTAATTTGCTTTTATTTTACAATTTTATAGACATAATATTTAGTGATTAATTTGAAAAAAAAATATGTCGTCAACTCTGATGGAACGTGTTTCATCACGTACAAGATATATCATGCAAGAGATATCATCACGTACAAGATATTTAATTCAAGAGATATCAAATTACATAGAAAATAATTCATGTCGTGATATAAGTGGATCAATGATTATTGTATTATTAACTATTACTGTAATATTTATTATATTTTTTGGATTTCTATTAACAACCACCACAATTTCTACAACTGATGAAAATCATTGCTTGAAATATTATCCATGCAAAAGTAAAAAGCTTCATACAATGTGTAAATTTCCTGTAAGTTTTATTTATATTATTATTAAATTTTAAATTAAATTTTTTATATTTTTTAGCTGGAAAAAGCTGGAACAGCTTGTAATCGTTTGGACAACTATGGAATAAGTGAAGATGAAAAAAATGAAATTTTAACTTCTCATAATGATTACAGAAAAATTATTGCAGATGAATTAAGACAAAAAAGTATTGAAAAATCTGTTGAAATTAATATTCCATCAATTGTAAGATGAAAAATATTTTTTATTAAAAAAAAAATATTAGAAAAAAAAATAGATTTTATTATTATTTTTTATTGTCAACAGAAATGGGACAATAATCTTGCCCAAATTGCCCAAAGATGGGCCATGCAATGTGAATTTAAACATGATGAATGTCGAAACACTGGTAATTATTTAAATCTTATATTTTTTTTTTGTTAAATTTAAATATCAATTCAATTGGCAAATGATTTATTAACAACTGATTTAATCAGAAATTTTTAGATCTGATCAAAATCTTGCAATTAAAACTGACTTAAATGGTTATGAAAAATCATTTGGTCCTCCAATCAAGGGTTGGAATGATGAATTTGCAAATAAAACTCTTGAAGATACTTTAAAAGCAAAGTAATTATTTTTTTAAATTATCTTTTAATAATAATAATTAAATTGTTTGTTGGTTTTTTTTTTTTGAATTAGTTTTGTTTTGGATACTGCTCATTTTACTCAAAAAGGCTGGTCTCAAAGAACACACGTTGGATGTGGTGTTGCACGTTTTTTTGATAAAAAATATTATCGAACTTATTTAGTTTGCAATTATGGTCGTGCTAGAAATAATGAAAATCATTCAGTCTCAAATACTTTTGAAGCTGCTACATATGTTCCTTTTGCAATTTTATATATTATTATTAATTATTATTAAATATATAATTTATCTTTGAAATTTAATTTATTGTTTATCATTTTTTTCTATATTTTTAATTATCATTATTAAATTTATCTGATTTCTTTTTTTTATTTTTCTTTTGTCATGAAGTGAGCGATTTTTAAGTTTCTCAATAAATTAATACAAAATTTCCACCAATTTATTTTAGGTATAATTTGTTTTAACATTGTCATTTTATTTTAGTGTTGATAAAAATTTTCCTGATTCGTCAAATTAGACAAACTTCCTGGATGTGATTATATTTATTTATCAACACAAAGATAAAATGATAAATTTAAAATAAGTCAGTATATTTTTTTTTTGATTATTTATGTTTTTTAAATAGTAAAATATCATTATCAACTAAAAATATATTTTACAAATATTTTTTATTTATATTTTTAGCTGTTATCAGCTTGGAAATTTTACTGATAAACATAGGTGACCAGTATCGAGGTCACTCAAACTTAATGACACGTCGTTTTTTTTTTTTTTTTTTTTTTTTTTAACTTTGAAAAACATTAGTCAATGTCAAAGCCTAGCTTGAAGTGATTATAAAAATGTTGAAATACATTGACAATATGCCTTTTTTTAAAAAAAATAAAATTTCATTAAATAATATGAGTAATAAAACAATTATTTTTATTACAATTGGTATTGCGAGTGTTATCATCATAATTGGAATTTTATTTGCATTATTTCTGAGCAGTGAAGATTACTGCTTGAAGTACAAACCTTGTGCTAATGGTGAGCTTCATACAATGTGTAAATTTCCAGTAAGTTAATCTTCATCTATCATCTGAAATTTTAAATTTATTTATTAAAATAATTGTTGACTTGTTTATTAGACAATGGAAGCTGGATCAGCTTGTTATCGATTGGATAGCTATGAGTTGACTAAAAAAGAAAGACAAAATATCCTGGATGCTCATAATAAATTTAGGGCAATTGTTGCAAGTGGAAAAGAATCAAGAGGACAAGGTGGACCACAACCAGCTGGAATTATTCCTCCTCTTGTAAGTATCATTAATTAAATTTAAATTTTATCATCAATTTAAAATTGATTTTTATTGTCAACAGAAATGGGACAATGAACTTGCACTTCTTGCTCAGCGCTGGGCCATTCAGTGTGACTTTAATCATGATAAATGCAGACACATTGGTAATCAAAATTAATTTATAATAATTAAATCAATCAATCAAAAAAAAAATTAAAATTAATATTTAAAATTTTTGATTTAAGAACGTTATCATGTTGGTCAAAATCTTGCCATAAGAGGTGTCAGTAATGGATATGAAAAAGATGTAGCCAATGGAGTTAAAGATTGGTACGATGAAGTACAATTTTACAATCCTCAACATGTCCAAAAATTAAAGTAAATATATATTTTTAATAATAATTAATTAACAATAATCTCGTTAATAAAAAAACAACAATATTATTTATTAATTTATTTATTCAATTCCAATATATTTTTTTTTTTAGTTTTGCTAAAGAAACTGGCCACTACACTCAGCTCGTTTGGGGTACCACAACACACGTTGGCTGTGGAGTTGCAAAATATTATGATAAAAAATATTATCAAGTATATTTAGTATGTAATTATGGACCTGCTGGAAATATCCGAGGCATGCCGGTCTACGAAACTTGATAATTATTTCAAAAATTTAATTATAAATTAATAAATTTTTATCTAAATTTTATATTTTTCATTAAATTATAAATAAATAATTAAAAAAATATAATTATTATAGCTTAATTTTATTTTAAACTAAATAAATTAGAAAAAAAATTTATTTGCCAAAATTTATTGGCTGATATATAGGCGCAAATTCACGTGGGTAGACTTGGCGCTATATATAAATATACCAGCTTCATGTGATGGAGCAAATAGCGGCCTGTTGCGCCTCAGCCTCTCTGTATAGTATATATAGAACAGAGTTGGTTGGTTTGGTATATTTGGCAAAAATTTAGTTGGGCTATGGCCTACCTGGTTATACCTGTGGTAATTGAGTTGGCCCACCCATCCCACTTGCTCAATTTGAGGTACCTCAAAATTTGGATTTGCCGAAATTTGGGGAATTTGTACGAGGAGTTTAGTCAAACGAGGAGGTATTCTAAACTTGCTAACCCGCTGTGTGTGTGTGCTGCTTTTTGCTGAAGTCCTATTATTAGCAAAGAGGGGTGACAAGCGGTCCTCTGCCTCCACCACTCTGTATCATAGGTCAGGGTTGCGTGGGAGGATTAGAAAATCTAGGTCATTTTGACTTGTTTTGCTTTGGTATTTTGAAGAGCTCTTCTAACAGGATTCTTTGAGTTGTATATTATTCAATATACATTTATATTTTGAGCTTTTTAAATTGATTTTTAATTATTATATTTATTGTGTATTTCTTTTGACAATAAATTTAAATTATATTTTTTATTATTAATTTATAAACATGAAAATAATAATATAAATAATTTAAATTTTACATTAATTTAATTATTATTTTTATAAAGAAAAAAAAAAAAAAAAAAGCAATTCTTTGGCTTTTATTTCATAATTTGACGATAAAAAAAATCACCATGTGTTGAATATTTATTAACAAAATGAGGCTCAATTTTATCATTGTTTGAAGCAATAATAATATTATCAGGTACAGATCCTCGACTTAATGCAGAATAAAATTGTGCAGGTAGCCAAAAATCATCACTGTGTATAACAGGTGAAATAAATTCCAATCCTTGTGCACTGTGAATGGTCATTGTATAATTAAGCTGAACTGGAAATTGATAACGTTTTGCCATGACTTTAATTCCACTCTTTGTTGTTATTTTATTTTTAAATAAACAACGAAATAATTGACAATCATTTTTTTTTCCAATATTAATCATCAAAAAGCTCTGATGTATTCTTGTTACTGTACCAGTTGTTCCACTTAATATATTATTTTGATCACGAGTTATAACAACAGGTGCACCAATTTTAATTGTAATTTTTTCATCAATTACATTACCAAGAATTTTTTTTATTTCTTTAATTGTTGATGAAACATGTGGTGTTACTTGATCAATAGCTTCTAAAATATGTTTATCACTATTTATACAATCAAGTTGTTTTAAATTATATGTTTTAACATTGTTCTTATGACCAAATAAATGTTGACTATTTTCATGATTAGCTTTCAATTGATTATCCAAATCTTGATGTGTTTTATGAAGCTTATTAATTGCCAGGATATCTTCATCATTTGCTTGACCACAACGTACACGTTTTAATATATGAAACCACCATGAACGACCATAATGACGAAGTGAATGATTAATTTCATGAATAACAAATTCACACTTTTTCCAAACATTTGATCTAAAACAAGGAGAGCCTTTAACTGGTGCGAGTAGATAAGGATCACCTGCCATTATTAATTTAATACCACCAAATGCTTTAGAGTTTTCATGTTTTTCTTGAAGTAATTCATTAATCCACTCAAATAATTCAACATTCATCATGCTAAAATCATCAATTATCAATACATTTGTATTAATTATATCATCAATTGACACAACCTGTTGATCTTTGCCAATACCACTTGACATTTCAATTGTTTTTGCATTGTTGATATTTAATTTTAGTCTCAATCGTTCAACATCTTGACCAGTTAATTTTTTAATTACAATTGATGTATTTGATTGTTCATTTAATGTGTTGTAAATACGATTAATTATTTTTGTTTTTCCAGAACCAGCCGGTCCAACAAGACATATATTTGACGTCAATTCAATTGCTGATGATGCGATTGATGATAAATGATTACGAACTTGCTTAGAAATTTGTGTTTTCTTTCTTGAATTTTGTGATGACTCAGAAAGACGATGATGATGTTGTGGTGGCATTGTTCTAAATTAATAATAATATTAGAAAGATTACAAAAAACATAAAAGTATATTTTCTTTTCTCAATAAAAAGCAGCTTACCACGTATTTTTTGTGAAATTTTATTTTGACAATTAACTTAATGCAATGAATAATAATTAATGTATATTATAGTTTATAAATTATATATTAATGATACAACAATATATATTAAAAAAAAAAAAAATAACAATATAAGTTAATAATTATGCTAAATTACTAAAGGAGGCACTCATTGTTTCCTGTGTCATGGCTGCCAATATGTCATAATTTAAAAAAAAATAATGAAATTTGAAAAAAAATAATTAACTGAAATCATGAAGACTAAAGAGACCTAAATTTAAAATTATTTAATTATTTTATCAAGCTGTTTATTATTATTTAATTACACGTTCAATAGAGTCATCTCAAATTACAGAACATAGCTTATCTTCTGAAGTAATTATAATAAAAAAAAATATAATATATAAAAATAAAAATCCCATGAAATTTTTAATTATTTAAATGTACTTTTAGAAAAACACGAGATTTAAATTATTTTAAATATATAATAGAAAAATTTACATTATATTATTTGATATTAATTTTAAAATATAAAAAAAAAAAATAATAATTTTAAACTTTTTTTTTTTAAACTCTATAGAGTAATTGTAAAAAGTTTATTAAAAAAAAAAATGTCTATAAAGTTTGTTGTAATCTAAAGTCCCACGCATAATGCTTTAAACATTTTTTTTAATATTTTTTTTTTCTTATTAAAAACTTTCCAGATGTTGGGGACGTTTTTTTTTTTTTTCCAGACATTTTTTATTTATTTTTATAAGGTCAAGTGAGATACATATTAACAAAACTAAATTTTAGCTAGAAAAATAATAGAGAAAAAAAAACGAAAAATGTCTTGGGTCAGAGGAAAAATAATTATTTAAAAAACAGGTTTATCGATTTAATAATTTTTTAAAATATCATTGATATACATCAGCAAGTTTTATTTATTTTTTGATTATTCAACATGCATCACATTTAGAGATTATCATCATCATGTCATCAGGTCATCGTATTTTTTCTATCAACTTACAGAGATTATCGTTTCTAACCGAAATCAAATGAATGATAATTTTTCAAGCTTATGTTTCTTATCTTTTTATATTTTTTTTTGTTTTTTTTATTTTTCCCATTACTAAACCAAGAAAAACCAAATCGAATTTATTTTTTTTTTTCAAACTAGAGCTTACTAAGCTTACAATTAACGTTTAAAATTTTTTAAGCTATTTCTTTTTTTTTTTGTCAAAGAAACGGATGTGTCAAAGTGCTCTAAGAAGCACGTTCGATGATCTATATAAAAGATTTTTTTTTTTTTTAGGTCCCAACATTTGTTTCACATATTTTTTTTTTGTTTTCCATAAATTTTCATTAAAAAGCCAAGGCTATTTCAAACCCATGACCCGGGAAAACCTTCTTTTCGTTTCGAAGTAGCCAATAATTATAAAAATTATTTCTCAACTATTTTTACTTATTTTTCTTATCACTATGTTAAATTTAAAAACCAATATGAATAAAAATTTTGTCCAGTATTTGTATCAATTAATAAATTTATATTAAAAAATTTAAAAGTTATTTTCTTTAATTATTTAAGATGAAAAAATTAATGCTGCTATTCAATTACTGTTAAAATAATAAAGTGTGTAGACTGATGGAATTTGTGTTCCTTCAAGTAACACGTATATCTAATATTAACAATAATAATAAATAATAATAAATAAAGCATATATATATATTTGTGTATATACATACAACAATATTGTCGCCTCAATCTACTTACCATATTCATCATGAACAGGAAATGCAAATTTCTCGGCTTGCTCAAACCCAACTGCCCCTTGACCCTTTCACATACTCCCTCTTTTTTTTATTTTTTTTTTTCCTCTTTTTCCTTCTTTTAAACCCTCTCACTTTTTTATTATTATTTTTTTTTCCATCATTTCTCTCTGATTTATAAAAATATATATCAAAGGTATCAATGAAATTAACAAGTAAATTTTTTTTATAACAAAAAAAATTAAAATTATTTAAATATTTTAAATAAAAAAACAAAATGTAGCTTGATTCTTAAATTATACCATAACGTATTCAATAATTTTATCAATTTACATTGCAGAGATTCGAAATTTAAAAATCGAAATCGAAAAAAAATAATGAAATCGAAATAATATTTAATTTCGAATATTTGTAAAATATATTTCTATAATTAAAATGACTTACTATAATATTTTGAAAAAAATGGAGTTAAAGTACAAGATAACAAGGGTTGAAAAAAAAAAATAAAAAATAAACACAAACGACCTACTTGATGTAACAACACCACGTGTATCATACTTGAAGAAATTTTTTTATATTAAATTAAAATGTACCCCCTCAATCTCCTCGTCGATAAAATCCCCTCTCAGTATAAAATTAATGCTGCGATTTACTTCTCACTCCTCAAAAAAAAAAAAAAAAANAAAAAAAAAAAAAAAAAAAACACACATACAGACACCCCTCTTTGAAAATAAAAATATAAAATAAGGGGGGGAGACCCCGGGGATATTCCTTGTCAGTGGCATCAACCAACCCAACACACACCAAACTGCACCAAACACTCAGTAAGCCCTAATCGCTGATTTTAGTTTCATTTCGTTCGTTCAACATGAATGTACTCTTTTTTTTAATATCAAACTACTATCTAAAAGTGTTTTCGCGCCTTTTTTTTCATCAAAAATAATTTATTTCATCAGTAAAAAACTAAATGAACTACTTGTTATTTATCAGTGAATATTTGTTTATAAATTTATTTCAAACTCAATATAAAATTACTCCAAAAATCAAGTGAACAAATTGCTTTTTTTAAAAGATAAATATTTCTTGGAGTTTATTTTTTTTTTTGTGGTCCAGTAATAATTATATTATAATATTTTAGTGTTATCGAAACAGGATATAGGCGTATAACTCTTATATTTGTAAAAATATATTTAAATTTTTTTTTTAGATAATTTGTTGTTTTTTTTACATTAAAAAGTGCGCTGTAATATAATTTTTGTTTTAATTTACTTGGTGTGTTTGGTAAGAGACACATAACGACTAAATTTATTTCCTCCCCTTGCCCTTGAGTTTAGAGACCCCCTTGGACCCCCTGACTAAAAAAAAAAATAATATATAAAAACGACTTTAGAATATGTGTAACATTATATAGCTAAATACTAAGTAGTTTTTTTTTTATGTATAACACAAACATGTAGAGAAGATTATCTGAGAAGATGTGCTACCGCACGTCCCACATCCGTTTTTTATATTTCACTATATGTTTATATCAATAAATTATTTATCCACACTGTCATGATATTATACATGATTAAAATGCTAAACGAAAAATATATTATACCAAGATTAAACAAAATTTATATTTAATTTATTTATTCAAATAATATAACTAGCTGTTAAAATTAAAAAAAAAAAAATATAATTTACTTACTTAAAATTAGCTTAATAAATTGATAAAATATTGATTGTATTTTATTTTTTTTGTTTGGAGTGTGTTGAGCAGATGCAGAAAAATTTTCATTAGCAATAGCTAAGCCCAGATGTTTGTAATATAATTTTTTGGTTCCCAAGAAGATTGTCAGGTATAAAGGGAAAGCCAAAGTAAAAAAAAAAAAGAGCACAAGTGAGACAGATGACACATGATGAAAAAGAGCAGATGAAAAACATAAGGGTGCAATATGCATGAGGGTAGATGCATACATTGCACTATAGTTATACAAGAAAAAAATAATATGCAATTCATCTTGCAAAGACTAACGAAGGTGATATATATATATTTTTTTTTTAGCTCATTATTATTATTTTTTGTTTTTAAGTATGTCAAGAATGATGACAAAGATCCTCTTACTTTTGAAAAAATAATTATTTTACTTTTTTATTTTACTTTTAAATTAAACATCATCTATAATACTGATTTTTTTATGTTAAAGTTGATTTATCCAAATATGGCTGTAATATATATTTCTCAAATGAATGTTACTGTTTCACAATTTAGACTTGTTTTATCCATTTAAAATTTTTTTTTTCCTTTAAAAGTTATTTTAACGAGTTTATTTTTTCTATTTTTTTCTCAATAATAAAACAATTAATATAAATATTTTCATGTTATGATAATGAATTTTTATACTAGCTTTTATTGTTTAAATATTTAAAATTGAAATGTAATTTTAATCAATCTTTAAATGGCAAAAATCCTTGGAATGATGTAATAATTGTTTGGCTCATTGCAGTGATTCATGTGAGACATAAAATACCCAAGCTACAAATTTATCATCATATAGGAAAAGTAAAAAAAAAAAAAGTTGAGGAAAAAATACATATTTTATTATTCAAATGAATGATTTAATTTCTTAGACATATAGGGTAAATTCTGACCAACGAGGATTGATATCTCAACTTTTGATTATCCGCCCCTTCCTGTTTCCTTCTTCGTCATTTATTTTATCTCCATGCCACAGCATCCTGTCATCATGAACAAAGAATTATTTTTTTATATATATTTTGTTGATTTTTTTCCTCAATATGTTAGTATTCAATTTGCACTCGGTTCATCAACACCACCACCACTACCATCACCGCTACCACTGACACCATCATCATCTCCAGTGTATTTTTTTTATTCTCCAGTTTCTTTTACATCATTGTGATTTATTTATAATTTATATTTTAAATTAATTGTGTCAATTATGATGGAGCTCATCATTTGGCATCTTGCTGAATTTTAAAAATGCTAGCTGCCTTTTGAAGGGCAACGTTTTAATTGATAATACTCATCAAAAATAAAATTATATTAATTTAAAAATGAAGAAACGATTTTCAATAGTGTTGAACAGTTAAATTTAATTATTGTGTGTATTTTAAAAAAAAAGAAACTAATTTTTTTGTTGCAAAAAAAAAAAAAAAATCAAACAAGTTTGATAATAATTATTTAAATATAAAAGTGAATTTTTAATAAAGAATTAAAGACAAATTAAATTTCGAAAAGACAATTAAAATTCAGTTATTACTTTTTTATGTTTATCCTAAAATTTTTTGAAGGGTAATATTTTTATTATTACAGTAGTAAGCGTGCGCGTGCAATTAACTATTGTTTTTTTTTTTTTTAATTAAANTTTTAAATCTATACAACAAATTTCAGTCTCATTATCTAAATTGATAAGTATAACACAAGTATCCCATCATCCACATTATTTACATTCACAAATATCTTGTATCTAAAATTCAATTGACAAAATAAAAAAAAAAAACAAAAAGAACTATTAAAAAATTTCCATTGTCACGTTCATTCTCAATATACTGAAATTTAAAAATTAAAAAAAAAAAAAAAAGATATAGGTACTTAATTATTTTGTGTTATATTATTTATATAATTAATTTTTTTAAATAAATAATATACACATCACTGGATGACTCTCCTCACGAATATATATTTTTTTTCATTCTTTTTTTTAAATCTAAAAAAAGAAAATAATAAAAAATAAATAAAACTTGATAGTGTGTGTTTTTCATTTTTTTTCTATTTTATATACTGACACTCTGAAATGATAAAAAAAATTAAAATAAAATGACTAATACGTTGGTGTATTTTATATTATTTTTTATGTCTTGGCAAAATCGACATGGATTTGTGAATTGGTTGGCCATTATTAATTTACACGTACATATAATGAAGTCGTACAACAAATAAAAGTTTAGCGTCTTTTACGACGAACAAATAAAATTGTAAACAAAAAAAAAAAAAAAAAAAGGAAAAATACAATATAAGTATATAATATTTTTTTTTTTGTTTACGTAAAAATTGGAGAAATAGTCCGAATTAATTTAATTAATCTATTCATTTTACTGTAAATGAATTTAGACGTATTTTGTCTAAATATTTGTAGTACGTTTTTTTATTCACATGATTGCCCTCGGTCGTAGTTGATCCTCATAATTATTCTTCAAAAATTATCAATCATATTTCATTTATTTAAAAGATTATTGTTTTGTTTTTATTTTTATCGTTAATTCTAAAACACTGGAAAGAGAGATTGAGAAGAACTCAATGAGAATCAAACAGCGGACACTTCATGCGATCATAAAAAAGCTCAGATAAAATTTCGTTTTTTGTTTTAAATTTAATTACAATGAACAATAATTAAATATAAAAGAAAAATCATTAAAATTGACAAAAAAAAAAGTATACTGTAATTATATTTTTAAAACGAAATTTTAATAAGCTTATTGACAGTTTTTTTTTTTTTTGCTTTTTTTGTTTGGACTTATTGAAGCATCTGAGCACGTTTCAATTTAAGTTATAAAAAAAATAGAAATAAAATATGAGAATTTAATTAAAAAATAAAAAAAAATTTAAAAAAAAAAAAAAATACATACTGCTTTACGAGCAAAATGAAAACGATTGTAAATTGGAATTTTTCTTTCTTTTTTTTTTTTTTTCTTTTTTAAACTTTTTTTGTTCGATATTTTGTTTATGGTTTGGTTTTTTTTCTTTTTTTCTTTTTTAAAGTTTTAGTTTGTTAGCGACTTTTTAGATATGCCAAAAAGACGTGAGAGACCAAGATGTGAATGTCCATGAATTTTGTATTGTAGTTTTTTGATGATTAAACAGAATACGTTTACAAGTGGTCACCAGAAATGTGATTGCACATAACCACCACCCATGCCAATTGGATTAAAACGATGTGGATGTATTTTTTCCATTCTCATAGCTCCTGGACCACCACTACTAGCACCATTGCCAATATAACTACCAGCATGATGACCACCACCTCCACCACCACCACCTCCACGTCCAAATCCAGTTGTACGAGTTGCACCAGTTCCACTGCTTACTGCAGCACTTGATGTTGTTGTTCCTGTACCACGTCCACGACCACCAGGACCTGCAATATTAATTATTTATTATTACTCATTATTAATTTTACATTTAATTTATTAAATTATATTAATATCTATAAACACTTCTTCTATTTAAAAAAAAAAATTAAATAAAAATAAAAAGATCAGCAATTTTAAAGCAAAATCATATTTTTTTTAACCCACAAATGAAATGATCAATATATATATTTTTTTTTTCAATTTTTAAATTATTATTTTACGTTATTTATTTTTTTTTTTAATTATAATTTCGATAAATAATAATTGCGAGCTAGAATATATAATTAAAAAAAAGAATTTTTCATTTTTTTTTTTTTTTTTCTTTTTTTTTTTTAGAGCCAGTTGTTTGTTAACTGATAAAAAAAAATTCAGGTATATAATATAATAAATAATTATTTTAAAAAAATAATAAAAAAACCTTTTTTGTACGTTTTCTATTTCTTTTACAATAAATTTTCTTTTTTGTTTTTTTTTTCAATGCAAATAATTTTATCTCGTCATTTTTCCATAAATTTTTCAAGGCATAATTTATTAAAATTATAAAAATATAATTAATAATTATACCTGAATTTTAAGTAGAGGTTAATAATCAACTGGCTCTTAAAATAAAACATAAATATATATTTTAAATTTTTTTTTTTATAAGAGCATATCGAAGATATTACCTCCTGTCCAGAAATTAACTCGTAGATTGTCATCGTAGTTTAAGGATTGTTCATGATTAGGGCATGGAAAAATGACGAATTATTATTATTAATTTTTCATTATTGACATTTTATCAATTATTATTGTTCTTCCTTTCTTTTTTTTTCTTTTCTTCATCATAATTATTCTTTTTTCTTTATTTTTTTTCTGTGACACAATTAATTCAGCATTTTGTTTTTTCTTTTTTTTTTACAATTTACTGTAAATTGACTTAACATTAACATTAGTGCCACGAATTGTTATAATTTTATTTGTTTTTTTGTATTATTTTTTTGTGCAAAGATATTTATAACAATAAGTGTTTGTTTATTATTATTATTTTTCAATTGTCGTTAGTAATGATTACTTGAATTTTATAATAAAAAAAAAATTAACACGATGATTTTTCTAAATTATTCAAGTGACAATAAAATGATAATTAAATAAATATAAATAATATATTTTGGATCGGATGATTGTCACAATAATTTATAAATAATTTTGACATATTAATAATTAATTATTGATATTAATTTTGTTATTTTAAAATGTATAATAATTTATACAATTATGTTATAATAAAATGTAGTTGACAAAGATTATTTTTTTTTTTTTTCAAATAAACTATTATAAATATTACAATTGTTTTAGTTATCATTAAACAATGACACATATTTTATTTTTGATTTAACATAAAATGTATTTTTTTAAATGATTTTTCATCATCTCATCTGAATTTTAGCTTATCCTTTATCACAGCCATCATTTAGCTCTCCCTAACTTTGGTATTTGTCCCAATGAATCATTAATTTTCGGGACTTTTATCTGACAATACTTGACATAACACTTTAAACATTACAATTTTAATTTATTTAGCTATTTTTGCTATAATATTGAACAATAAAATTGGCTAAATGTTGATTTAATTTTTTAATTTAATCATTTTCACATATTCTGGACGAGACATTTTGTTATTTTTTAGATGAAAAATTTTTTAATTTAATTATTTATTATTATTATTATTTATTGCTTAATAATCAAAAGCTAATATTTTATTTGAGCTTTACTAATTTACTCAATAGTTTTATTAATTTATTAACGACTATTTGTGTATATTGATTAAATATTTATGGAAAGCCATCTAATATCAAATAGAAATATCATCACAATTTTTGTGAGTATTATGTAATTGTTATTTTTTAATATCATCATTGGAATTGTTGCAAAGTTATTCATCAGTCAAAAGACAAAAATTTTTTATTCATCTAAAAATCTTAAATAGCTAAGTGGTAGTTTAAAATTTTCTTAGATAAATTATGGACTAATTGAAGCTTCTATTTTCTAAAATACAATATGGTTTTTTTTTTTTATCTATTTATTTTTTTATCAAGTGGAAATAATGAAAGAGCAATTAGTTTACGTGAATCTGATTGCAGCTCATATGTTCTTGAATGAACGTATATTGTACCAACTGTATCACGTGTGTTAAAAATATAAATTAATGAGAATTTAAATTTTTCATTTACATGCTTTGTTTCCAATGAGATTAACAGGAATTTTTCGTTTTTTTTTTAAGTTGTTTTTTTCAACTTTAAATTGAATTTTCTTACCCTGTTTTTATTGTTTTTTCTTTGCTTAAATTTGTCACGAATTTTTTAGAGCGAGTGTGACACATCGCATAATGTAAAACAATTATTTTTTAATCTTAAATATAATTTATATAAAGATGTTTAAATTTTTTTTCTTAATTTTTTTGGTGTTCTCATTGTGCGAATCAATTTAAAATTGATATACATAAATTTATGTGTTTATTTTAATAATTTAATAATAATAAAATTATTAGCAACTTTAAATAGATAATAGCACATTTTTAATAATTAAAAAACTTGAAAATTTTGGCAGTAAGTATTATTGATAAAAAACAAGTTTCTAAAAATAAAATTATTGCTAAAATAATATGTTTAAATTGAATTGTTATGCTGATAATTTTTTCGTCGTTGCATATGGAAAATCTCCTCAGCCAATTGGTAAGCATTGTAAGCAGAAATATTAACAAAATTTAGTTTTTCATAAATTTTCTAATCTTTTTTGTTAAATATCTCGACAAATAATTTTAACCAGCAATAACAAAAATTAGATAAAATATAAATATGCTTCCCTTCGGCCACACTTGTTGACACAAAGTAGTCACACAAAAGTAAGACGGAATGGGATTGTTGTAAGGGTTTTAATTTCCTTAATAAACATTTTAATAATTTTTCTATTTTTAATCATGTTTTTGTTACAAAAAATATTCTATATTTTACGAAACAATATTCAAACGGAGTCGTACAAAAAAGGAATACAAAAGAATGTATTTTTATTTTTATTTTTCATTATGAAACAACAAACAAACAAACGTAATAATAATACTCTGATTTTTCTTTTTTTTTGTATTTTTGTTTTTTTTTCTATAAAATATCATATAATGTGACAAACAAGATATAAAAAACACAATATCGCGAACACAACAAGGGTGTATTTCCGCTTGATTTGATTATACAATCAAATATTATTATTTTTTTTTTTTAAATTATAATTTTAACAATAACATTTATATTAATAATAATAATTAGTACAGTAGTTATGAATGGCTCTTTAAATTGCCCTGGTTCAGTGACAAAAAGAAAAATAAAATAATAATAATAATTAAGTCATGTTTTTTTAAAAAACGAAACTAAAAACTAATGGAATTTTTTGTTTTAGTTTGTATCGAATATAATAAAACAAATTTAAAAAACAAAAAAAAAAAAAGGAAAAGAGTTGAAAAAAATATTGAAAATTATTATGAATTTTCAATTTTAATTTTTTTTTTTCTTCTTTTTTAATTAAAAAGAAATAAAGGTTGTTGTTGTGTCAACAGAAGGGGGCCAGGCATTTCCACAAGTCCGTTTCATAATGTTGTCATCATCGCAGAATGAAGGCGATTGGTTCCATCGTTATTATTTTAGTCTTTTTCCATAAATCAAAAACACGAATACAATAAAATCACTGATAAACCCATTTTTTAATTTTTTTTTCAACGCTTTTTTTTTTAACCGATGTAATTATTTTTAAAGAATAATTAATTTTATCTGACTAGTCTCTATTTTTTTTTTTTTGTATTAATTAAAAATATTTTCTCCTTATTGGCGTTGAGAAAAGTCGGCAGTATATTTTACAAAATTTTATCAAAACTTGATCGCAACAATTACCGATCAGTGTTTGTGTATGTGTAAATAAATAATTTAAAAAAAAAAAAAAAACAAATATATATAAAAAATAATAAAAAACATCTATGACAATATAATAACAATTGAAAAAAATTATTTTTTAAAAATAAAAATAAAAATAAACGTAAAAACATTTTGCTAATTGCATTGACATTTTTTTTTTCTATTTTTTAATTGATGATAATTTAGAAAAGCATTGCTAAGTGACAAGTAGAAACTTTTAATTCAAACAAAATATATTTTTTTTATATTTATAATATTAAAAAAACAATGCAAATATTGTTATTAAAATTTATAAACAAATAAATTTATTTATCTCATTAAAGAATTGTATGAAAAAATGATGTGATATTTTTTTTTTTTTTCTATTTAAAAGCTAGCCGTCATTACTTTGTTGTTTTTTTTTTGGGATAAAAATATATCATTGTGTTTTTAAACAAAAGAAATAAGCATTGTTATTTAAAATAAAAACAATATAAAAAATAAGTTTCTCAGTTTTAAAAATAAAGGCAGACGACTAGCGAATATTTATTAAAATAAATGATAAATAATTTTAAATAAATATAATCAATTAAAATTAAATGCAAATACTGAAATTAAATGTTTTTAAATTGTCTCTATGTGCCGTTTTTATTTTTATTTTCATTTTTTCTTTAAACAGAGAAAATGTTTAATTTAATCAACATTAAAAAATATAAACAATTAATCAATTTTTGTATAATATAAAAGCAAAAAAAAAATCCATGAAAAAAATATTATATTTTTATTGTTGTTGATTAGATTAAACATAAATAATAATTTCAATATAAAAATAAAATTAAAAAATACTCACCGCGACTCTGATTGAAGCCAGCTTGCCATCCAGCATAATATGCTGCTTTTTGTTTGCCATGTTCTTCAGCAATTTTAACACAAAGTGGCTCAGAACCTCCCTCGGGTATCGTGCCATGAAGATGATTTATAGCTTCCTGAGCTTCTTCACGTTTATCATATCTAACAACAAAAAAAATTAATTAAATCTAAACAATTGATTAAATTATAAATTATCAAGATTAAAATAAATTTATATATTTGTTTTTAAAAAATATTATTAAAATTAATAGCCAACATTTTTATGCATAAATAAATAGTAAATTTAATCTAGGTCACACTTATAATACAAACGAAAAATGGAATTGTACAAGATGCCAGGTAGCATGTGCTGAAATAATCTGGCACATCTTACAAATTAACTATATATAAATATATTTTAACATCAATGTGACTTGAAATATTTTTAAAATTGCATAAGATTTTTGAATTTAATTCCGGTTCATAAATATCACATAATCTTTTACTTTTTTTTTTACATCTAGCTATTATATTGCTCAAAAAATTTAACATATATTTCTATAAAAATGAAAAATAATTTACCTCACAAATGCAACACCTCGTGGTAAACCAGTCAATTTGTCTTTAAGAATATTTTTTTGTACAATTTGACCAAATTTATTGAATATATCTTCAATCTGACCTTCTGTGACATTTCTAAATAAAATAATAATAATAAAATTAATTAATAAATTATCTTTATAAATATATAGATATTTTTCTCATCAAGCAATAAAATTACCTGGGTAAATTTGTAACATAGAGATTAGTTTCTTTGATCTCTTCACCAGATGGTCTTGCAAATGACACCTTTAAACGTTTATTCTGTACTTGAAGACCATTGAGAGTGTTAATTGCTGTTGTTGCATCATCAGCTTTAGCATAATTAACAAAACCAAATCCATAACTGTATCCAGTCTAGAAAATAATAGAACAAATTATTAGTAAAATATCTGAATTAACAATCCTGTTAATATAATTACAAAATGTATACCTTGTAATCCTTCATAACTCTACATGATTCAACTGGACCAATTGTCACAAACATACTGTACAACTCTTTTTCAGTCATACTTTGTGGCAAATAATTGATGATTAAATTGGTGCGTGAATCATCCCTCATACCTGAATGGTGTTGTATATCATTATGGTCAGACATTTTAGTATAACTTTGATGGCTTCCAGTCGCTTGATTCAATAAATTATCTGATGTTATTTGGACACTATTTCCAATATAAGAATTTAATGTTTGTCCTTGACACTGCTGAATATTCCAACTGATGATTATTTAATTATTACAATTATGTATTTTGTTTTTTGTTGATTAAATAATTCATTGTTGGCCAAGTTGTATTGTTGTTGTTGATGTTGTTGTTGCCAAAGATGATGATGATGATGAAGATGAAGATGTTGTTGTTGTTAACCATCGGAGCAATGCGGGTCGGCAAATAAAAAAAATATAAACAAATACATTACTACGGGGATTTCCGTTTTTTTTTTTTTTTTCTAATTTTTCAATTCATTTTTTTTTTAATTTCACTTTTTTCAAGTGTTCAAAAGCGGTAGAAAAATAAATATAAAAATAAAATTGCATGATCAATGATGCCAGAACCTGCGTGTCAGAAACAAACAAACAAAGGCAAGTCAGGATAAAAAATTAAAAATGACTATTCTATCGCAATTTTGATGTTTAACGAAAAAAACTTGAAAAAAAATGTCAAAAATTTTTTATATTATTATTATTATTTGTTTGTTTATATACCTATATATAGGTATATTTTTATAAAATTATTATTGTACTATTAATATTAATATATATAATATTAAAATATAGTATATAAAGATGTAAATTATATCATTAAAAAATAAAAAAAGTTACAGTATTTTTGAGGTTATGACAAGATGCAAAAGTCCTGCATGACGCTAATAAAAAAGACCGGGATTAACGTCACTTTCCCTCTCAAAATTACCGCATAATCTTCAAATTATTATTCATTCAATAATTTTGTATTTATAAACACAATTCTTACCGTTAATGTGTTTATTTAATAATTAATTGTTGGCTTTGAATAATAATCCTACGTTAAAAAAAATTAAAAAATTTTGTTAAAAAAATGCTATCTGTGTGTTTATCCGACCAACGCATCGATCCAAATTCGCTCTCTCTCTCTCTCTCTCTCTCTCACACACAAACGCAATAGCATCCACACAACCACCAATGTCAAAAAAAAAAAAAAAAAATATTGAGCCCTCAAATTACTCTAGACAAAAAAAAACAATTAAATTAAATAAAAAATTAATATTTAAAAAAAACTCACACGCGTCGTTTTATGATAGAAGAATATTCTTCAATTGTGTTTGAGTGATGGGTAAGAATTAATTTTTTATATGATAATTAATTTTCAATATTAAAAAAAAAATAAAAAAAAAAATAAAAAATAGCCAACTGTGTAACGCGAAATCACGGCGCAAAGGCCCGGGAAAAACGCGGGTGTATCCAGGCAAACTTGTAAATCGACCAAGCTGTCAGGAGGCAGCAGCAGCAGTGGGGTGTACGATTAAATCCGAGCTTAACCGAAATATTATTGTTGTTTCTTTCTCATCTCGCTGTAACCAATAAACGCAATTTTATACACAAAGCGTCATCTCCCCACCATTCGCAACAGCCCCCCTCGCCCGGTTTTTTTTTTTTTGCCGGCAACTGGAGAGACGCGAAGCGCCGGCGTACTTGGCAAATAATAATAAACATTTGCAAAGAAAATGAGTGAGATAGAAATACATTATTATATGCAAATTGGGCGTTTTATTTAAAATTAAATATTAAATAATTTTGTTTTATCAATGAAATTCAAAATAAATTTCCTCGAATAATAATGATAATTTAATAATTAAAAATATAATAAAAAGATAGTAAAATTATTATTAACAATAGATAAATAATAAACGCACTCACTCAATTTATACACCAATGAATTATTTATTTAATATTAATTCATAATATTACATAAACACATATTTTAATATTTTTTTTTTTTGTCAAAATATTTATACTATTCACTGGTCTATTGTTTTTTTTTTTTTATCTCTTCTAAAAAATTGCCAAGCTGCACTCACACACTTGCCAACAACAACTGTTTTACTCCGATTGGGTCCGAGTGAGTCCCGAGATATTACGAGAATTTTTTTGTTATTTATTTATTTTTTATCTATGCAAGTAGGTATTTTTTAACACGCGATTTTATGTTGTCTAACTATTTTACCGGCTAATTTTTTTTTTGTGTATATTATTGTACAAATATTTGACAATGATGATTTTTTGTTTGTGGAAATAAAAAATTTAATAATATTTACGTGTTGGCTGCGACGACGTCTGTGAGTCAACTGACGGGGGAAAATGGGAAATTGAAGTGAACGAGGTTGAACAGCCCCAGCCCTGACCTGCCTCTTTTTAGCTTCTGCACCCTCAAAGGACGCTAGCTATATATTTTTTTTACTATTATGTGTACAATACTCCTTGCGCGCGATACATTGTAATTAATATTTAAATATTGTTGTTGTTATTTTCATCTGATTTTTTCTATTTATTTATTGCAAAAAAAAACAAACAGCATGCATGTTCTATTTAGCTTGTGTTAAATGAAATAATTAATGTTATTATTAACATGACATAAACATGCAAATTAAAATAGAAATTATTAAATTAAAAAAATATATCTATTGATAAATAAAATTATGATAATTTTTTATTTTTAAATGTCAACGTTAATAGTGAATTTTCATTTTGAGTTAACTCGTGGCACATTTAAATATTATTATTTTCTTGGCAAACATACTTGCTGAGATGAAATCTAGAATGATTAAATACAACCCACATAAATGTCACATTGAATTTGTTACAATTGTTTAAATAATATCCAACAATATATTAAGCTGTGCAAAAAAAATTTAGAAAAAAAAATTCATGTTATATATTTAAATTTGAAAAAAATAAAATTCTAAAATTTAAATTAATTTGTTATTTACGTAGTGATAATTTGTTGATTATTAATTTTAAAAATTTTAAAAATTTAGTAATTTAGTTAATTAATTACCTTGATTGAAGATTGACAAAATCGTCTGATGAATTTTTCTCTGATTCGTATTTATCCATTTTACAGTATCAAGACCGACAATTGGTTCCTCACTTCCTGCCGCATTGCGCGCACAATTTACCAATGTTATCTTCTTGCTCCTTTTTATCAAAAAATTTCTCTCTTTCTCTTCTAGTAGTTGACCCTTTTTTTTTTATTGTTATCCACCTCTTCTTCTATATCGATGAAAAACAATTCTCTTTTCTGCAATGCTGCACACTAAAATCCACAACTGCGCAAAATCTCGACAGGATAATTTTGATTTTGCGCAATAATTTTAACAATTTTAATTATTATTTATTGTCTTTAAAAACCTTCCAACAATAAACAAACTCTAATTATAAAAAAATAAATAAACAATCATTTTTTTTTTTTTTTGCAATGATTCATCACCATTTTATTCAATCATGATTTAAAAAATTACTTGTAAAATTGGTATACTCATTGGGATATAATAATACTCTTGATAAAATATAAAAGTTAAAAAAAGAAAAAAAAAATATTAATTAAAAAAATAATAACTATCTAAAAGATAGTTGTAAAATAAAAAAAAATAAAATAATAATTTTGACAATAGCTTGATGCAATAATACTGCTTTAAAATTAAAAATTTTACAATAAATAATTGAGTATGTATATTTAAGTATCTTTGTTGACTTGAGTCATTTTTTTGTTGTTGTAATGCTTTGAGGTACTTGATGATATTTATCTGAGTGTTGAAAAACCACGTGATTTAATAAAACGAAATGGTCTTAGGGGTTCACGTGTTGTTTTAATAATTTCTGTTGATGAAACTGTGTCATTTTCTTTTCCCCAAGCATGACGTGGTGATTCAATACCAAATGGTGAATATAATTTTGTTGGTGTACGACCAAGAAGACAACGTGAACGTGTCTGTGGTGTTGCTGATCTTGATGCACCATTTATTGGTGATTGTTGTTCATCCAATATTTGTCTTCGTCTTGTTGAACTACGAAATTTCTATAAATAAAAAAAAAAACAACAACAACACTGTTAATAATTATTTCATGATTATTTTTTAATAAATAAATTACCTGAGATATGGTACCAAATGTTGTACGAACAGATGAAATTGTTTTTGATATTTTTTCAGCACCAGATCTTAGTGCTCTTCTTGAATCAGCAGATACATTACCAAGGCTCAAATTACTCCATCCTTTATCATTCGTTTTATCAATTGTTATTTTATTTTTAGAATCAACTTTTGAATCTTTGTCTTTGTCAAATCTATCTTGAAGACGTTGACGTAAATTACGACGACTACGTGATAATTGAGGTGAATTTTTATCAGCCAACACCTCACGATGAAATGTAAATGATACACTTCTTGAATCTGGTCTCATTTTAATTTTTAGCCTGTAATTTTTAATTATTATTTATTAATTAAACAATATTGTAAAAAAAAAAAATCAATTTTACAACTCATTATTTATTAAACAGACATTATGTTTTTTATTAATAAATAATTTAAATAATTAAAAAATACAACTTACTTGTTAAATATAATATAAATGTTGATATAAATAAATAAATTTATAATTTAGCCGTTACACTTGACCGTCAAATTTAGAGCGTGCTTGTAACGGTCAAATAAAAAATAATAATATTACTCTTTTAATTTTCACTGTTGAATTCTAATTGTTAATTAATTTATTTAATAATATAAAATCTAACTAGTTGTTATTTAAAAATATTTAATTATTTATAAATTATGTATATTTATTAGTTTAAATAAATAAAAATATTTAATAATGTTTTTATTTATCGCGTCTCACGGTGAAGGCAGATGTCATACAGATCACACACTTACACACACTCTGATAAAATTTACACACAGTCTGGCTATTTCTGTCTCACTTGGTGCTCGTAAAAATTTTTATGGTTTTTTTATCGATTTGATAAAGAGAGTCGAGAGACACAAGAGAGACAGATAGAAAATTAAATATAGCCTGCAGGACTCATCGCCAGGCGGCGAAAATTATTTATTTTTTTATTTTTATTTTTCCAAATACAAGCGCAATAATTTAAAGATGGAAAATATATTTTTTGGATTGTTTATTATTATGTTTTTTATTTATGCTTTCCCGGAGGAAAAATAGACTGGCCTGATTAGATCTAAATCATTGGATCCCTCGGGGAAAATTTTTTTCCGATATTATTCGATTTTCTCCGATTATAATTATTTAAATCAATCAACAAATGGTATTTGTAATTGTTGAAATTCATTCAATTCAATTGTTGATATTTCATCATCACAATAATGAGATATTAAAGATGCACCAAGTGCATCAGCAATTATATTCACAGCTGTTCTTAATCTATCTCTAAAATAAATAAATTAAATCAATAATTTTATATAATTTTACCATTATCCCTGGTAGAAATATTTCTCCAACTTTTTCCAACTTTCTCCGCCTTTCTTCCAACTTTCTCCACCTTTTTACGAAAATGACCCATGGTTGGAGAAAAGTTGGAAAGAAGTTGGAAAAAAGTTGGAGTAAATTTTTGGTTGGAAAAAAGTTGGAGTAAATTTCAGGTTGGAGAAATGGCGGAAAAAAGTCGGAAAAAAGTTGGAGTAAATTTTTGGTTGGAGAAAGGTTGGAGAAATTTGTCCGCCGAATCTCGTAAAGAGGTGGAGAAAAGTTGGAAAAAAAGTTGGAGAAAAGTCGGAGAAATATTTCTACCAGGGACAATTTTATTATGTGGTTTTGATTGTTCTTCTTCTAAATTCATTGAAGACATTCGTCTAGTTAACGTGACTCTTCTATTTGGAATTGTTTTTGTATCAATTTATTTTTTAATTTATTTGCATGCCCGGGAAAAAATAAGATAGATCCATGGAGGTGATACATCAGTAATTGCTGGTTCTGGAATTTTATTTTTACGTGTACCAGATGATTTTGAAACTTCTTGTTCAGTTGGTGTTGATGTACTTGATCCAGCATGTTTTCCAATATCTAATTGGGCTGGTGCTTCATGAGCAGATTTTATATGCATACTTTTCAGCTTTGAAATATTTTCTGCAATCAATTCGATAATTTGATTATCATCATCATCATCAGCTGGTTCCTGAATTTTATTAATCATTGATGACATTCGTCATCACAACAAAGTGCAACAAGTTTTTTACAAATTGGACAACCACCATTTGTTCTAATTTTACATACTTCAGTATGTGCAACAAGGTGGACCTCCATGGATAGATCTCAATAGATGTGGATGCATATATATAATACTAAATATATTGCTATAACATGGCCGTTTTCAGAAAAGACTAGCAAGAGTGCAAGACCGTCTTCCTTCCTACCGTTCGCCACTTATTGGGAAGATAGGATGCTAGCAATATATGTAGTATTATATATATGTGTGGATGCTGTAGCGAAGCTCATCTATATAAATCTACTCAACCGACTAAACTATAGTAAAATATGTTTGGACGATGTAGATCAAAGCAGATCTACATAGATTGATTCGGATGATCTATTGATATTCTGATAAACTTTAACTGTTGGAGTTTTTTGATCTACTAGTATTGCTTTACCTTTATTAAATAATTTCTCCGTAAAACTCTGGAAAAACTCCGTAAAATTCCGAAAAACTCCGTAAAATTCCGGGCCCATTAAAATTTTTTGGTAATTTATTTTTCTTCATTTTACACAGGAATTCGAGTATTTTGGAATTGCTACCGATTTTTCGTATTTTTCCGCATTTTTTATAAGTGAGCCAATTCCGGAATAATCTGGGGCAATTTCGGAATAATCCGGAGTAATCCGGAATAATCCGGAGTAATCCGGAGCAATTCCGGAGAAATATTTCCACCAGGGTATTGCTATAATTTTTTTTATATATTAAATTAAATCTACTCCCTGGTAGAAATATTTCTCCGACTTTTCTCCAACTTTTTTTCCAACTTTTCTCCACCTCTTTACGAAAATGACCCATGGTTGGAGAAACGGCGGACAAATTTCTCCAACCTTTCTCCAACCAAAAATTTACTCCAACTTTTTTCCGACTTTTCTCCAACTTTTTTCCGCCATTTCTCCAACCTGAAATTTACTCCAACTTTTTTCCAACTTTTTTCCAACCTTTCTTCAACCAAAAATTTACTCCAACTTTTTTCCAACTTCTTTCCAACTTTTCTCCAACCATGGGTCATTTTCGTAAAAAGGTGGAGATAGTTGGAAAAAAGGCGGAGAAAGTTGGAAAAAGTTGGAAAAATATTTCTACCAGGGATGATTTGTAAAATAATGTCTTACACAAAACAATCAATTGTAATGATTAAAGTAACATCTTCCGGTGGTATTCCAATTGATTCAAGAACGACAATTAACATGACATGTCCACCACTTGGTAAACCAGCAGCTCCAATACAAGAAACTGTACACATGATTCTATCAAATTAAAAAAAAATAACATCTTCATTATTATAAATTTTAATAAATATAAAAAATACTAACGCAATTGAAATTATTCCCATTAATGAATAATCAAAACCTCGAAGTTGAATGATAAATATTGCACCAATTGTCTCATACAAAGCAATACCATCCATGTTTATTGTTGCTCCAAGTGGTACAACAAATCTTGATACTTTTTTATTAACTCCAATTTTATCAAGACATTTTAATGTCATTGGAATTGTTGCTGTACTAAATTTATAAACAATTAATTGTCTTTTTGTAAAATTTGATTTGATTTTTTTTTTCGTTTACCTAGATGATGTTCCAATTGCTGTGATAATTGCTGGACCAATATTTTTAAATATTTTAATTGGTGATTTATTTGTACAAATAAAATAAACAAATGGTAAAATTATAAAACCTTGAATAAATAATCCAAGTAAAACAGTTAAAACATAAATTCCTAATCTTGATAACATTATTCCAATATCTTGAGTTTCTAATAATTTTCCTGGAATTAAAAATAATACACCAATTGGAATGAACCTGCAAAAAAGAAATCATTTTTTTAACATTTGAATATTTATTATATTATTTTGTTTTAATAATTCATACATCATTAGCCAGCTCATTATTTCTGTAACAATATCAGAAAGTGATTGAAATAATTCTTCAAGAGGTTTTCTTTTTTCTTTCATTTTGCCAATTGAAATTCCTAGCAATAAACTGAAGCTAACTACACCCAGGACATTTGTTCCAGCACCATATCTATGTGAAATATTCCACTGATAAGTATCTACATATTAAAAAAATATCAAGAACCAATTAATAGACAAATTATTTATAATAATATTTTATTTTTACCTTTATTGCTATTTTCTGGTTCAATTAAAACTGTTTGATACTGACTGATACATGCTTCAACTAAATTATCAGGCACCAAGTTTCTTAAATAATTAAAAAAAAAAAAACAATGAAATTATTCTAATGATAAATAAAATTATTTAAACAAATTATATACCTCAACAGATCCAATAAAATATCAGTAGTAATAAATTTTTTATTGTATTTAATTTTTAATAATTCATCATTCTGATAAAATTTACCAGGTTCAATTGTTTGTGCAAGAACAACACAAAGTGTTATTCCTAAAACAGTTGTTGTTGTGTAATAATAAAATGCCATTAATCCAATATTTTTAGATTTACAAACTCGACAACTTGCACAAACAATACTTGAAATAATTAATGGTAAAATTAAACAATTAACACTTCGTAAAAATAATTCACCGATAAATTGTAATTGCATTATTTCTCTATTATTCCATGATTTATTTTTATAAAAATATTTTAAATAGAAACCTATAATAATACCACTTGTTATTCCAATTAAATTAAATAAACTTGAACGATTTTCTGATGTTAATTTAGGTAATGCCATTTTAATTGATAAAAAGAAAATTAAACAAAAATTATTTAAGATTTTATCTTGTAGAATTTGAGTTGATAAAGGGCATCCACATTTTCTTATCAATCGTTTGTTAACATCACTTTAATGTGTACTAGTTGTAAAGCAATTTGTTGTCTCTTTTCAAGATGTCTTACAATTGTACGTGCATTGATAATAATGACAAAGATTATAATATAAATCAATAAAAACAAAGATAATAAAACGACATATCTTATCATCATCATCAACACAATCATTGACTTATTTATAATTTTTTTTTGTTATCAAATATTATAAAATTGTTTGTGAAATTAATTATCATTTATTTACAAGTTAATGATTTTTTAAAATTTTTTTTATTTAAAGGCCAATAAAACGACATATTATTATTTAACAAATAATTAGACAACAAATATGATAAATTTATTTTTTTTTTAAAGATTTTAATGGGGTTTTTTTTTTATTTATTTAACCTGAATGTACATTTACTAATTTTTTTATTAGTTTTTTGTACTTTATTTAACAGGTTTTCTTTATTATCATAATGAAATGTTATTATTTTTTTTTTTAATAATAATTTATGACAGTCTTTGTTGGCGGCACATTGGTAAATTATTAATTCGTTGATTTATTTTTGTTTTTTTAATTACAAAAGGTTAATAAATTCATGTAAAATTTATCAATTAACATTGAGTTTAATTTTATTTTTATTTTTTTTATTATTTTTCGTATTCAAATTCGTTTTTTTTTTTATTTTAACAATATTTAAGAACCAACGCCCATAAAATAATAAGTGCAAACTCAATGGCACCAGACAATTCAACATTTTTTTTTTTACGTAATAAAATTTAAATATATACAATTATTGTAGTTTATTATTTGACGAATTTTTTTTTTCAATTTATTTTTGGCTCTTTAACAAATTCATTATTCTCTTTTTAGTTTGTTTTTTTTTTTATTTTGTTTATCATTAGCTACCGTGCTTGAATTAAATGCAAAAGAAAAAAAAAAAATTGTAATAAATATTATTTAGGCGTAATTACAGAGTCCCTTGAATTAGCATCAAGGAACAATGAGATATGTACATAATTTTAATACAACAATGCACAATGTTTTGTGCAAAAGTAAGGTAAGAAAAATACTTTTTATTTTTTTATATTTTTGGATAGACACCATCAAGGATTCTCTTATAATTTTGTTTTTTTTTTTGATAATTATTTTTTATTTTTTAGTTTTTTATCTTTTTTATACTCCACTTTGTTTATATATATATTTTTTTTTTCAACTGTTAATACGAAGATACTCGAGATCTAAATGCCATTTAATTTATGTAAATTTACATTATCATAAAATTTAAATATTTTTACATATTTAAATAAAAAAAATCGTAAAAATTATTTGATCTCAATATTTTAAAAACTAAAATATTCCCTTCGTATTTAAAAAAAGAAAAAAATAAATTTCAAATATTTACATACAAGATATAATTTAACAATAACTTGATTGAAAAAAAAAAAANAAAAAAAAAAAAAAAAAAAGAAATTAATAATATTTTTAAGAATTTTGAGAAAAGTGCTGGATACAAAATACAAAAAAAATTTGATAAATAATTTAATTTATATTGTTTAAATAATTCAAGGTATTGTAAAAAAATATATATATTTTAATTACAATTTATGCGTGATATTGGCATTTTAAAAATGGCAAATGATTTTAAAAATTATGTAAATCATTTATGGCACATGAAATAATGATTTTTAAGTATTTTTTTTTTTTCTACAAATATTATTAATAATTGATAATTCATTCATTCAAGCAATGATCATTCAGTTATTTACTCTGACGTTTATTATTTATTTTTTTTTCTTCTCTAAATCGTCGTTTATTTTTTAACTATTTTTAATATTAATATCACATAAATTTATGCATAATACACCATGCACTTTTCTTTAACTCAAAAACTAATTTATTATTTTTTTCATTTAAAACAACAAACAAGTAAAACTAAAATGTTTTTATCTTTTAAAATTAAGAAACAACAATTATTAATTATTAATCAATGGGATAAATCACGAAGGCTTGCATGATGAAAATTTCCTAACACTAATACGTGATACTGGTTTTCGCCAACGTGGTTTTGTACGAAGTGTTTTTGTTGTATTACCATTACTTGATGTACTTCTTTGTTCAAGACCATTCAAGTCCAAATCTTGTAGCCTTAATTCTGTTTAAACAAAAAAATATATTAGCACAATTTTATATTATATTTAGCTAATTATTGTTAATCACATTTGGCATTGTTAGAGTAAAAAAATATACAGCAAAGCAATAAAACAAATAAATCTACCCAGATGTTTTTTTTGAATCCTTGAAATAAAAAATAATACACAATAGTGGCTATTTTAAATAATTACAGTATGATGCATGGTTTTGACAAGAATACAAGTAGACGGTTTGATAATGACCGACTAGATTTCTTATTTTTTTTTTCATCTGAAAATTAAAATATAATATTTTCTAAACAAAATAAAAGATGTATTAATTATTCTTTTCTTAGATTTTGAATTTAATTTTTTTTCATCATTCATCTGTTAATTATGCAAAGAAAGAAAAAAAAAATATCAAAGAAAGAAAATTTAAAAATAGAGATTTAAATTGAGGAATTGAAAATTTATATTACCATTTAGCTGTCTTTCAGTGTAATACGTTGGATCATTATCACATCCATAATAAAATTCCAGTAAATAAGGAAGCACAGTCATTCGATGACAAGTACTACCTTTCAATGGTGGAATTGCAACTTTATCATTTGTTCTTTCTGGAAGACAAATTGTCCATGAATGATGTCGTACTTCTTGTAATGTAAATCTATCATTTGGTTCTTTTTGTAGCATTCCTTTAAGTAATGATGACAATGATTCATCAACACTATCAGGTATAGTATAATCACCTCTTCCAATATTTTCATACAATTTATAAATACTATCGCCTTCAAATGGATACAATCCAGTTGTAATATTATATCTAAACATTAATAATAATATTAAATTCAAATAATCCAATAAATAATAATAAAAAAAACTTACAAGGTAACTCCACTACTCCAAATGTCAACTTTAAAGCCAGCAAATGTTTCACAACCATTAGCTATTTCTGGTGGTTGAAATGCTGGCGATCCCTGTCCCATTGTACATGTGTCATCAACAGCAAAATGATCCAAGGCCTATCATAAATTAAAAACAACATAATAATAGTTATTATTTATAAATCAAATCATCATTAAATAGAATCATCATGTATACATTTACCTCAGCAACACCAAAATCACTTATTTTTAATGTACCACCAAGTGTTAATAGTAAATTTCCTGGTTTAATATCTTTATGAATAATACCTTTACTATGAAGATACTCAAGACCTTCAATTAATTGTGTAAAATATTCATGTGCTTGCCAAATTGGAAATTTTTTATTCGGTGTACTTTCCAACATGTCCTAAAAATAGTCTGATAAATATGTAACGTCTAATTGTTGAATATTTATTTTAATAAAAATATTTTTATTTAAATTAAATTTAAATAATAATAATTGTTTAAATTATTTTGACTTTGTTTACGACATACCTGAAGACCAGCACTACAAAATTCCATAACAAGATACATTTTTTCTTTTTCTTCATTGTAAAATACATCAACAAGCTCAATGACATTTCTATGTTTAAGATTTTTGTGTAATCTAATTTCACTGTAATAAAAATGTTTAATTTTTTGTCATTAAATTATAATAATAATATAAGCAAATTAACATATAAATAATATTATTTTTAGTTTATTTACTTTTGTACATTTTGTTCACCATTTGGTATCCTACGTAATTTTTTTTTTTTTAATATTTTGACAGCTCTACGATATAATGTTTCAGAGTCAAGTACTTCTTTGACTTTACCATAACTTCCTTCACCAAGTAAATCACCCATAACATATTTACCAATTAATTTAAATTTTTTCCTCTTTTCTTCATATATTATTTGATCAGATTCCACCCGATGAAAAAATGTATTAATATCTAAATCATAATCTTGATTATCATTTAGCCATTGATCTGGTTCAATATCATCAAATATACCATTGTTTCTATCTTCTTCATCTGGATCACATATCATTATTCTATTGTCCATTTTATTTATTTATTTACTTATTTATATTTATTTATATTGACTAGAGCAACGAGCAACTAGTTAACATTTGTTAACATTAACAAAATATTATTTACACAATTATTTAACCTAAAAAAAAATTATCACCGGCACAACCATTTTTTACTGAGGTATCGCACTAGGAGGTAGGACAAGAGGTTGTGAAGATGATGAAAATGATGATGATGATGATGGGAGTGGATAGGAGTGTATACTCTCTCGTGTGATTTTTTATTTTTTTATTTTTATTTATCAACTTATGTGTGTTGTGTGTTGTGAGTTTTGTGTGTGTGTGTTGTTTGTTGACGAGAAAAAGAGAGGTAAAAAGAGAGTGAAAAAAAATGTAAACCGATGTCCAAAGAGGAGAGAGAGGAATTGACAAAAGATAGTGAGAGGGAATCTGGGGAATTATTAAAATTTCACCATTATATTTTGACCAATAATAATTGTTTTAGAATATTTTATCAATGCGCATGTGTTCATGATGAGAATATTTTTTTTCTCATTTGAATTATAATTTTTTTTTCATTTTTTCGATGACTTTTTTAAATAAAAAAATCCAAAGAGTTGTTACATAGTAGTCGTGTTAACCAATTATTAGTTTGTTGTAAAACAAATATTTTTTTCAAGTTTCATCGTGAACTTTACCCTGGTCGAAATATTTTTTCGACATTACTCCGTGATTATCATATAATAATTAAATTATTTTTTTAATCAATTAATTGATTTATTGTACTTATTATATACCCAATGCAATTTTAGATCTTTCACATACTGGCACATATGTGAATATTTCAGCCAGATAATCATCATTAACAGAGTCAAGTATTATATTTTTGACATCATCAATCATTATATTTTTTGCATATGAATGATCATGATGCTGATAGTATATCTGAAAAGATAATAATAAATATTTAAATTTTACAACAATAATTTAATAATTAATCTACATGAAAGTTTTTACATTAGTTGTATTTTGGACTAACAATGTTATTATTATTATTTTCTTCAAGGGAAGATGTTGACATTCCACTTGTAATCTTATGTTTTTTAGAAAAAAGGTTTTCCGACTCTAATTTACGTTTTTCTCTGAACTCCCTGATATTTGATAACACCAAAATTTGGTTTTATTTTTTTTTATATCTCAATATATTAATTGTATTAAAAAAAATGTTTAAAGCTTTACAATTACAATCAATTACAATGTAAACAAATGACAAATGTGAATAGTAAACATAATCAACAGCATAATGAGTCTGATTATGTATATAATATCAATTTATATGACATTGATAATTATATGCCAAATAAATAACAATAAATTGACAAATCTAGGTAAGTTAATAAAGTTGCAATTAATTAAATAAGACTCAATTTAAAAAAAAAAATTTTTTTTTATTTCTATATTGTTTTTTAGAGCCGAAAAATTGATAAATAAAAAATAATTTTATATATACCTATAATTACATTTTGATTAATAATTTTTTTTTTTCGTTTTTTTTTTTTTTTTTTTAACATCGTAAATTTACATAAGTATAAAAGATATAAAAAAATCTATCGTCATCGTTATAGTTATTAATAATACATCAGAAAAAAAATATTTTATAAAACATGTTTCGAATCTTTAATAGCTATAAAGATACACAAGAATACAAATCGAAATATTTAAAAGTTGAAAATAAATTAGATGATCGAACAATTTATATGGAACAATGCAATATAAATAAAAATTTATATAATGATTAATAAATAAATACTATAATAATATTTTAATTTAATTTGTAATTATTTATGAAAAAATTTTTTAGATATAATCGAAATAACTGCGAATGTTAAAAATTATAAATTATGATTTTTTATTTTTTACAATATTTTAAGATTGTTATTATTCATCGAAACTGGTTGCAATTTATTGTTTATTTATTTGTCCAATGAGTTATAAATTATTTGAAATTTAATTAATTATTTATATCGAAAAACCTCATCATCCTCATTTAACTCTATCATATTTTAATTAAATTTCTAAAAATTGGGGACGGAAAGGGGACAAAATATTTGATGTATAATAATCACACATATTCTCATCAACACATATATATTTCCATATATTTCATTCTCATTCTTGTCTCGAGACTTCGAGATCGAGAATCGAGAGTCGAGCGTTACCGTGTCTCCTCTTGATTGCTCTTGATTTATTAAATTTTTTGCAAATCTGTGATTTTAGATTTTTAGAACAAGCTTGACAGTGTCAACTGTTGAGGCTTTAAGTAATTGACACTGTCCTGCACTGTCCAGTGCTGTCCAGCAGTCCAGTGAGTTTAAGCCCTTATCGAGGCATATAATCATATCCCAGACAATATATTTTATCGATTGTCGATTGTTATAACCTATTAAAAGTAGTAAGTTACAATAACAATAAACAAAATTGAACAAAGTTTTTTTTATTTCAGATTTCAGGTAGTTGTTTCCTTAAATTTTTGCTGATTTTAATTGATTTTTCTGTAGTCAAATGAATCGATATTTAATTAGTGACAAAAAAACACTTGTTTAGGTTATTTTTTCTTCAATATTTTGATCAACAATTTCTTCTTTATTTATATCGTCAAAAAAAAATATATACCTGTATTTAACTATGTTCCATTGATTATTAAATAATGTTACATAAAAAATTTAAATTTATCATTGTGGTTTCAATAAATATTTAATCAACAATCATGACAGTCCAATAATATGTATTGTTTATATTTACAGTATATTTACTCATGAGTCGTGATCAACAAGTCTCTGCAGATGATGTTGAGGAGAAAATGGATCTCATCAACTCTCTTGATAATGATTCGTTAGCACAAATATTCATGCTGCTGCCAATATCTGAGAGGATAACTATGAATGAAGGTATATAATCATTAAAATATGTATTATTTAGTTTGTTGATATTAATGTTTCAAATTTGTTATTTTCTATTCCAGTTTGTTCTAAATGGAAAGAAGCCTGTCAACTAGCTTGGTATGACATTAAAAAATACAAATGTACCAATGCAATTTTTCGTAATCATAAAAAATACATTTTATCACAATCATACGTAGAAAAAATATTATTCAATTGTGGTATTTATTTAAAAGAATTGATTTTTTCAAAAGTTTGTAACTCAAGTATCATGCCAGTAATTGTTGATTACTGTAAAAATTTAACAACACTTGAATGTGAAATTGACACATATAATGATGATCGTTATACAGATCGCTTTGTTGAAGCATTCAAACAGTTGAAGCAATTGGAAGTCGTCAAAATACATATATTTGGAGATGACTTTCAATTTCAAATACTGAATAGTCTTCCAAGAGATATAAATGAAATTCATTTATTTTTTTCATTTTATGAACCGGCAGAAGCGTTGGGTATACACCCAATAAAATGGTGTATGGTAAGTAGCTATCGTTAGGCAATAATTATATTTTTTTGTCATTAATATAAAAGAATACTAACGTTCGAATTTATTTTTCTTCAGATGATGGATGCAAGTAAAATGGACCCAGTATCACCATCACTTTTCGTAAGTACTCATTGCTAGTCAATAATTGATTTTATTATCATTCATAAGAAAAAAATATTAACTTTGTTAAATTAATTTTGTTTCAGTCTTTGAGAGAATTTACCAATCTTCGAAGCTTGACAATACATTCTTACGATATCACCGACATTATTCAAGAAATATCAAAAAAAAAAACACTTGTTTATCTCGATCTCCAAAAATGTCAAGTTGAAAATGAGATTTTTACATTCAATCAACTTTCAAACTTGGAACATCTCAACATTAAACTTGCGTATTTCGGTGAAAATCAAATTTCAAATAAATTAAATCCAATCAGTGATATTTTCAATGCATGCAAAAATCTAAAACATCTTGATGCACCAGATTTTGATGTTGATCTAGCTGAAATTAAAATGGAAAACTGGGTAAACTTGAAAAACTTGGTATATCTAAATATTCGTTGGCAAGCTAGTGATGCAATAATTAAAAAAATCATCGAGTATTGCAATAATTTAGAATTCATAAATATTGATACATTAAATAGTGAATCTACTATAAAATTAACAAAATTAAAAAACCTCAATTGTTTAAAATTTAAGTACCCAAATAAGATCAATAAAGAAGTAACAGTTGCAATTTTAAATAATTGTAAAAATCTTAAACATCTGGAAACTGGGATTGGTAGAGTGGAGGCATCAATTTTGAATGATTTATCAAAATTGCAATATATTGAAAGTTTAAAATTGGATTTATCTCACGAACTTGAAGATGGTATTATTGCTATTGCTAAAAACTGTAAGCTCTTAAAATGTTTGAATATTAGATGTTGTTCCAACACTTCAACTGCTTATATTGCTTTAACGAGCTTGAAAAATTTGAAAGAACTCGATGTTGAAAACAGCGATAATGTTAAAGACAATTTTATTGTCAAATTAAGAGGAATAAAAAGTTTAAATTGTTCTGGATGCAAAAAACTTACTGATGCTGGTGTCATTCAATTTATAAAGAATAATCCAGATCTTGAACTTCTTAATATCTACTTTATCCCAAAAATTACAATTAATACGATTATTGCTGCAGATGAGGCATCTAAAAATCGTACAAACGATACTTTTCTATCTATCAAAACTGATGTTTCAGATCTTGGAAAAGCTTGCGCTAAATCTCAATGGTTAATTTATCGTTATTAATGGAATTAGAGTATTTTTTTTCTCAGCAGGTACATCTTGTTATTTTTCTACATTTCTACAAAAAAATCATACTTAAAATAATAAAAATATTTAAAATTCATTACGAAGCTGTTGTATTATTATTTTTGCTAATTAACTGTTGCATATATGTTGAATTTTCGTTAGACAAAAAGCTGTAGTTATGGAAAATTAGATTTAAAAAAAAGTTAAAGCGATGATGAGTTGTTAAACTTATTAAATAATCTTGTGACACAATAAGTCTGATTATAATGATAATTTGTATGACATGTTTTTGTTTTTTTTTTTCACATTGTAAATTTACATATTTTCTTTTATTAATTTCGTTTTTCTAGTTAACATGCGGCGCGTCTCTCTGCCTCTTTAAGTTTGAAAAAAAAAAAGAGAAAAGACAGGAGTGCGTGAACCTAGCCTGCATAAGTCCTAGAAAAATTTTCTAGGATACTCATTAGAAGCGTCTCAATTGGTCCTATTTTGTACTGTAATTGTTTTAATTTTTATCTCAAAATTAAATAGTGGAGAAAGGGTTAAAAATCTACTTTTTTTTTGAGATGGCTTAGGGGAAAAAAAATAAATACAAACACAAAATAATTCGTACTAATTTGTACCACCAAGCCCGAAATTTGTACCTGAAAAATAACAACAAAAAAAAATATTTACTCTAAAATGTTTCTATACTGCTTCCAAAAATAAATATTTTCGAACAATTTTTTCAAAAAAAATTGATTTTTAATTAAAAGTGGCTACTAATTATATGAAAAATTAATAATTTCTAGATGTTTTATCATAAAAATAAATAAAATATTTGAAATAATGAATAATAAATTAATTTTGTTGACCATTCATTTGTACCTTTGTATCACTATCAAAAAAATAATTCATTTTGAAGATTAAATAATGAAAATAATGTGTGAATTATATAATTAAAACTGCAAAAAAAAATATCAATAATTGAGATGATTATATTGATGTCCACCCGGTCATCACCACCATGAGACTAAAAATAAAATGAATTTAAAAAAATATCATATGTCTCATTTGATATGAATTAAAAGATAATTGATTTATAGAATATAGTAATGTATCATCGTTTTATACACAAAAAAAATTATAATTAATTATTCTGCGTACACCAACTGTTAACGCAGATAATTAATAAAATATATTAAAATGAAATTGGCTTATATACAAATAATGTATAATTGATAAATAATTAAATATAATATATATATATTTATACTGTATTATTAATTTGGAATGGACCATCATGAAATTGGCATTTAAAATTAATAATCTTTGAAGTATAATATTGTATGATTAATTTTAACATTAACAAATAAACAAGTAAAGTCATATATATATTTATTTATCGAGAAAATTGTACATTTTACTATTAGTCATGGAAAATAAGTTTTTTTTTTTTTTCATAAATTATTATAAGTGGATATTTGATTTTATAATTACTGGTGACCTCAAATTATATTGTATCCTTCGTAATTATTATTATTATTTTTTTATTTTCAATTTGAAGAAAAAAAAATACAAAAACAAAAAAAATAATTCATATAAGTATATATGAAATATATTAAATAATAAATGAATAAAAACAAATTATGATGAAGATTTTTTATTGTGTATTTTTTATGTTCGTAGGAAGTAAAAATTCCGAAAATTTAAAATACCGCTGTTTGCTCATTCTATGTTCCTGATACGAAATTATTTTATTTTTTTTTGAAAATTCCTACAGAAAATTTAAAATTATCAGGAAAACATGGAAGAAATAAAGTAAAGTCTCTTTAATTTGGAAAATATAAAGAATTTCATCTGGTAAGCTACGTCATTATATTAATAAAAAATATCCAGCAGATGTTGAAAAAGAAAAATTGAGTGAAAAATATAAAGAAGAAGATTAATATGATGTTAATGTTAAAGAACCATAATATTATATATTTTTGAATTAAATATATAATAAACAATTATAATTAATAATAATATTAATTATCTATTATTTATTCAAAAATCATTTATCATTTAATTTATCATCAGCAATTTCAATGTCATTTTTAATTTCAGCAATTAAATCATCTAATGATGAAAAATCTTTTTCAAGTCTTATAAATCCTGCAGTTATTATGATATTCAATTGTTTTCCATATAAATCACCGAAAAATTCATGTTAAATATGTACTTCCATGGATTTTTTAATATTTTTAAAAAATAGATTCCAAAAAATTAGCTAAATTTTAACACCTTGTTTTTTTAATTATACTCCAATTAATTATTTACCGACATCTCGCTGAATTGCGCGGGGGGAGACATACCAACTACACTGACCATAAAGGTACCGATGCAAGCCGCTGCAAACGCTGACTCAATTGGCGGTCGATAATAATAATAAACTAAATAATAATAAGAGTGTGCCGTGTGGAGTGTGGACTCAAGGAATGTTAAAAAAAAAAATATTAAAATTCACGTGTGCTAACATTTATACAATAAAACTATATATACATATTGTTTTTTTTTTGTTTTGTATTAATAAATAATTTAATAAAAATATATAAAACCAAGGTATGTAATAAAACTATTAAATTAATTTTTAAAATTACATTTTAATCAAATTTAATAATTTACAATTTAATTTCTAACCTTAAAATTAATTTTTATTGTTGATTTTTTTTTTTTAGAGATGACTCTCACGAGTTTTCCACGTGGTGGTAAAAAACCATTAAACAAATCATTTGATTCAGTTAAAAAAACAAAACGTATTAAAACAAATTATGATAAAAAAAATGATAATGAAATTGAAGATATATCAAATGAAGCAAAGCTGTTACCATCTTCAGCTGATTGTTTATCATATCGTCATTTAAAACCAGGTATGGTTGTACTTGGTCGTATTCATACAGCAACAGATTATGATTTATCAGTATCATTACCTGGTCGATTAAGTGGTTACGTTCAAATAACTGATATTAGCAAAACATATACTGATTATTTACAAAAATTATCAGTATCACCACAAAATTATCCAGCTGATTTTAAATTATTATCAAATTTATTTAAACGTGGTGATTATGTTGTTTGTTATATTAAAAAAGTTGATACTGAGCTTAAACAACGTGTTATAATGTCAATTGAACCAGAATTTATAAATCAATATTTAGATCCAAGTAGATTAAATAAATCATCAAATGTTGTTTGTTCAGTAAGTAGTGTTGAAGAACATGGCTATGCAATTGATACTGGTATACCAAATTTTCGTGCATTTTTAATGAATCAAGATATTGATGAAGACACAAAATATTATCCTGGACAACAAATTTTTTGTGTTGTTAAAACAATATCATCATCACAAAGTGTTTATACAGCTAAGCTATCAACAAAAACTAAACATATGTCATCAACTGTTACAATTGATGGTCAATCAATTGATGCATTAGTACCAGGTACAAAATTTAATTTAATTGTTAAAAAATTAATTAAAAATGGTCTTTGTGTATCATACAATAGTGAAAATATTGGTTGTATTAATCAAACTCACTTGACAATGCCACTTGAAAATTATGAAATTGGTTCTACAATTGTTGCTTCACTCATGTATGTTATTCCAATTGTTAAACTTGCATATTTTACACAATTAACATTAAAAAAAGAAGAATTAGTAATTGACAGTGGTGAAATAATTAATAATGCAAAATATTTATATCGTGATACTGGTATAATATTGAGTTTAAAAAAAAATATCAAAGGTGTTGTATCATTTTTAAGAACAAATGTTAATTATGATGATATACCAAAAGTATTTACTAAAAATTCAGCTCATACATGTCGTGTTATGACTTATGATATGATGGATAGACTTCATGTATGTACAATGCAAAAACACATGTTAGATCCAAATTATACAACAGCTGAAACGCTAAAAGTTGGTGATATAATTATGGTTGAAATAATGGAATATAAAAAAAATGGTTTTGTATTTGTTAAATCACATAATGTACTTGGTGATGTACCATTTGAAGAAATAATTGATCATCATCAAAATGATAATGATAAACCAAAAGTTGGTGATAAATGTGAAGCACGTGTATTATCTAAAAGTACAAAAGGAAATAGATTTTTATTTACATTAAAAAAATCATTAATTGAAAATGATTTACCAATATTTTCAAAAATTGATAATGCTATTATTAAAAATAAATATGTTGGTAGTGTTGTTATGACTGCACCAGATAAAGGTTTATTAGTACGTTTTTATGGTGATATTAAAGGTTGGCTACCAATCAATGCAATGAGACCAATGACACCAGAAAATTATAAAATTGGTGAAACAATATGTGTTAAATTAACATCAATAAAAGATGATAATAAAAAAATATTATTATCATTAGTTAATAAACATAAAAATGATGAAAAAATAATTAAACCAAAAACTGAAGATCTTGTTAATTTAAAAATTGGTGATACTGTTGAAGGTATTGTTGTTGAATCAGATGTTAATGGTATACATATGAATATTATTATAAATAATAATGATAAAGCACAAAAAGTTATAACAGCATATCTTCCTGCTGGACATATGTCACCATCAAAAGAAATTGGAAGTTCATTGGCATCACGTTATTTACCTGGTGATATACTTGCTGCATTTGTATTTTCAATAACACCAGAATTTTTATTAACACGAACATTTTTACCAACAAAATTATATTCATCACCTAAAAGATTAAAAGTCAATGATATTATACCAATATCAGTTAAAGAAATTAATGATAAACATTTAAAAGTTATTATACCAGTTAAAGAAATTACAGAATATGGACATGTTAATATATCACAAGCAATTGACATTAATACATTATCAATATATTCAGTTATTTATGGTAAGGTGACTGTTTGTAAACCAGTTGGATGTGTTACATTAACAACATTACTTGGTGATATATTATCACAAAAACAAGGTGATTATTGTCAGCTATCAGCTTGTGATAATTTAGCAATGTATTTAAATAAAATTAAAGAAATATCAAAACATCATACAATAAGCTGTAAACCAATATCAAAACTTTATTTGGGACAACAAGTTGCTGGTGTTGTTGAAAAAGTAACAGATAATGGTCTTGTATTAAAATTAGACAATGATGTATCAGCAATTGTTCGTAATGATCAATTAAAAGGTTCATATAAAGAAGGATACAAAGTAAAAGGTGTAGTTTTATGGATAAATTATATTCATGATGTTGTTGAAGTGTCATTATTAACACATTTATTATCTGGACATTCTAAAGGACATTTTCAATGGTCAGAAATTGCTAAAAATGATAAAACAATATTAAAAGGTGAAATAATTATTGTAACACCTTGGTTTGCACTTATACGTTTTTCTGGTGGTCGTATTGGTGCTTTACCAATTAAAAAACATGTTAATGATACTGAGCCTGATTTTTCAATTTATAAAGTTGGAGGAAAAGTTAGATGTTCTGTTGTACTTAATGATCCAGATTGTATGCTGCCAATATGTTTTCCAAAAAGATTGAAAAAATTAAAATTACCTAAAACTGTTTTAGTCAAGACTCATGGTAAAAGAAAACATGATGATGATGATGATGATGAAGATGAGGACGAGGAAGACAATGATGACAATGATGACAATGATGACAATGATGAGACTGTTTTACCAGCAAAAAAACTAAAAAAAGAAATTGAATGTTAAATGATTATTCAACCAATTGTAATAAATGAATAAAAAAAAAAAATCCCATCAATTATTTTTTCTTTAATTTTAACATTATTTTGAGCTGTTAAAACTTTAACCAATGTATTTTTTTTTCTTTTAACTCTTTCATGTATTTTTTTTTTTTTTTTTATATTCATGAAAATATAAATCTTTTGTTATTAAAAAAAAATAAATAAAGAAAACATTTTTGTCTTCAAAATTTATTGATTGTTTATTTATTGTTTTAAAGATATTTATAAACCCTGTTAGTATTTATTTATCAAGATGATGATAAGGGTGTAAAAATGTCATGAAATATTTTGGCGCCAATAAACCTAACCTAACCTAAAATTATATTACTTGTCAATACTCAACAACAACAACAACAACACATACTTTGTCATTTTGTGTTTGTTTGTTTTTCCAATTTATATTGTTGCTAATTATTAAATTGTTAATTGTCAAATAAAAAAACAAAATTAAATTCAATAAAAAAAAGTCTAGACATTAAAATGAATAGTGAAGATATTGATGTTGTCACTGGACTTGATGATTGGACAGCTGATCAATTGGAACCTATTGAAGATCATACACAAGATGAATTGTTGGATGATCCTTCACATGTTGAAGCCACAGAAGACCATGCACAAGATTCACCAGAAGAAACAGACACAGCTGCTCCTCAAGTTGAAGAAAAACGTGAAAAATTGGTCAAATTACCAATGGCCAAGGTTAAGAGTATCATAAAATCAGATCCAGATGTCAATATGGTTAATCTTGAAGCTGTTTTTATCATTGCAAAATCAACGGTAAATAAAATCACATCAACAATTATCTATCAAACTATTTTCTCTTCAGATTTTTTTATGTTCTATTATGTTTTTTTTCTCTTCACCAGGAAATGTTTATCGACTCAATGGCAAAAGAATCATATAAATTTACAGTTCAATCAAAAAAAAAAACAGTACAAAAAAAAGATGTCGAAAGAGCTGTTGATAATGTTGATGCTTTGGCATTTCTTGAAGGGATGATTGATAATTTGTGATAATAAAATAAATAATAAATTGATAAACAATATCTTGACTTATTTATTGAACGAAAAAAAAAAGAAAAAAAAAAACCATTAATTAATAAATAAATGTATATAATTTAAATGTTTAAATTATGTTTTTGTTTTTGAAAAAAAAAAAAATGAAAAGAAAAATAAAATATAATATATATTTTGTTTAATTACTTAATTTACAAGTAAATTAATTAATAATAATTAATTATAATATCATGAAAGATAAAATAATTAAAAAAAAAAAAAAAAAACTAAATATTAATTATTAAAAATAAATCATTGAAAGTTAATGTGATACGTTGAATGAGTTTACAAGTTATAAGACAAGGGTGCACTTTTTTAAATCATAAAATTATTCATTTACGTTTTGATTTACGTCTACGATTGTCTCTAGATGTTGGTTGTTCTGTTGTCGTTGTTGTTGTTGTTGCTGACGACGTTGTTGTTGACGATGATGACGTCGTTGTAGTCGCTGTAGGACTTGTTGCTGTTGATCCACCAGATTTACTTTGATTATACAAATTATTTAAAAAATCCTCAAGACCTGCATCACTACAACAAAAAGAAGAGCCAAATAATTAATACCTAAAATAAAAAAAAAAAAACATAAAAATAAATTAATTAAGTAACAAAAAAATTACTTTGTATTTGAGCCATCAGTTTGTTGTCTTTTTTTATTAGAAGTATTTGATGTTTGTGATGGTGGACGTTGACCCAAAACAATTCTATACTGTACACTATGTGTATTTGCACGTAAATGTTTTAAATTACCAGCTTGGCATGCTGCCCAATCAGTAACATCATAAACAGCACCCTCCATACAAGCATAATAATGCCAAAGAAATCCCATAACACGTGATTCAGCCCATATATCACCTTCTTTAGCACTATGACGAATTTTACATTGTGCACAAAATCTTGCAGCATAACATGGTCTTTGTGTTGGTATACGTTTATGTCTATTACCACAATTAGTACATCTTATTGTATTTGCTGCTTGTTCCATTTTTCTATGTAGCTGTGATAAAAGATCACTCAATTCACCCCATGCTGCTTCAACTTGTCTTGATTGATCAAATGCCTTTCTTCTTTCTGGTTCACCAATAATATCAAATGCATGTACTAATATTTTAAATGCTTCTTCAGCACCTGGTTGATTATTTTTATCTGGATGTACTAAAAATGCTTGACGTTTATAATATTTTTTAATATCATCATCTGAACATGTTGGTGTTACACCAAGTATACTGTATGGATCTTTTCCTTTACATGCCAATAATCTTTTCATAGCTTCTTCACCAGTACTTGGTAATGATATATTTATTTCTAAACCACCCTGTAGCCAATAATCATCTTTATCATCTTGTTTTTTTTTATTTTTATTATTACTATTATTACTATTATTAGAACTATGATTACTATGACTATTATTATTATTATTTATTTTATATAAACGTCGCCAAAATGCAAATTTACTATTGTTACCAAATACATAGTCAATTTTTTTACCAATTGTATTTAAAATATGTATATTTTTAATTGTTGTTAAAAAATATGTCATTGAATATTTAAAATATAATACAGTATGATACCATAATAATTTAACAAATTGAATGACAAGATTTGTACTCATACTAACAACATCTGATATTAAATTTAATAACCAAATTATTATTTGTAATGCTATTTTACTCCATCTATTTGAATATTTATTTATATTTTTCCATATATTTTTAATTGTCGATTCACGATTATCACGTTTACGATATTTTTGTCCTTTTTTTAATTGTTGTGATGATATTGATTTTTCATTATGATAACGTTTTGAATTTTTAACATCTTTTGTTGTTAATTTTTTATCATCTTTTATTATTTTATTATTTTTATCAATTTTTTCATTATTATTAAATAATGTTTGATTACCATTATTTATATTATTTATATTATTATTTATTTGTATTGTACGTTTTTGTATACCATTTCCATTTGTTTTATTTTTATTATTATTATTTAATGTATCATTTTTATTATTATTTTTATTATTTGTTTTATTTTTACGTTTTTCAAATTGATCAGATCTATTAAATGCATCAATATCATGAGATTCATTTTGTCCTAAATTATCAAGTGATACCCAACGTCTTGGTAAATTTGAATTATTTTTTTCCAATGGTTTTTTGGGTAATTGAATTTTTGGTGAACCATGATCATCACTACCAGATGAATTTTGACGTTTTAATATTGAATTTTTATTTTTATTTTTACTTGATTTACCAGTTGTTTTTTTAATAATAATAATATCTGATTGTTGTTGTCCTTGCTGTTGTTGACCTTGTTGTTGTCCTTGTTGTTGTAATTGTTGTTTTTGTTGTGATATATTAAGTGGTGATGATGGTAATGGTGGTAATGGTGGTGATTTTGTCAATACAGATGAGTATGATGGTCTCATTGGTTTAACTTCAGCAACAATACGTGTTTTTTTCTGTTGTTGTTGTTGTTGTTGTCGTACAATAGCTGTTGGTTTTGTTGTTGTTGTTGTTGGTAAATTATTATTATCATTATTATCATCAATGTCAGTTTTAATAATCATTTGTGCTGGTACTGGTGTTACATTTGGTGAACCACCAAATGGACTATATGTACCAGATTGATTTGGTACCCAATTACCAACAAGATTATCAATCAATTGTTTACCATTTGGTTTATTATTATGTTGTTGTTGTTGCTGCTGTTGCTGTTGTTGTTGTTGTTGTTGTTGTATTAATTGTTCACCAAATAAACCATAATCAATGACATTTTGATTATTAACATATGATATATTATTATCATTAACAATTTGTGATGCATTACCATAAATAACATTTATAAAATTACCACCACCAACATCAATTGTACCAATTAAATCATTATTTTCATTAATACCAATGTGATTAATTGATTGTGGTGGTATGTATATACGTTCACCAGTTGCTGTGTCAATTATTGGTATATCTTGTGGCAAAAATATTGGCTGTACTGGTACTGGTAGCTGTGGTGGCTGTTGTTGAATTGGATTAATTGTATTCATTGTTGGTAAACTTGAACTGTGATGCATTGTTGATTGATTAACACTATAATTATCTCTACTATGATTATTAACAACATAATCATTCCAATTTTGTTGTGTTATTGCTTGTGATGATGGTGGTGATGATGATGAGGGTGGTGATAGTGGTGGTACACCAAATTGTACATAATGACCACTTGAACCCTCAAGATCAGCTGTCATTGCTTCAATTATTTTATCTAATGACATACGTTTGTTGTAATCTGATGGTAGAGATTGTGTTTGTGGTTGTTGTTGTTGTTGTTGTTGTTGTTGCCTATCTGCCATTTCGTTTCTAACCTCTGTAAATCAAAAAAAATACACATACATAAAATTGATGTTTGATTTATCTGTCAGATATCAACTAGCTATATTAATTTAGCAAAATAATTAGGACAAATTTCATACGTGCTGATGTTTGAGTAAAATATCTCCATACATAACCAAACATTTTAATTAATTTTTTAAATAAATTAATACACTACTTTTACTAATCAGTTGTCAATAAAAACTGAAGAAATAATTACAAAATAAAAAACGATAATATAATCAGATGATTCAGCTGTTTTTTTTTTTCCTTAATGAGAACAACATATTGATTGTGTTTTAAACGTTTGTTAATGGTATTCAAATGTTTTTTTTTTTTTTTTTTAATTTTGCAAATATATACAAAACAAAAAAAAAAAAAGGATATATGTTAAAACAAAAGAAAAAAAACAAAAAAAAATTAAAAAGAAAAAACCAACATTATGTGTTTTGATGTAAAATTATAATAATATTATCACAAACAATTCATTATTTATAAGCCCATGTAAACTCAATTAATATGCATGAATAAAATTAACAATACCTATCTTAATTAATAAATAAAAAAATTTTCAACAAACCATGCGGTTTAATCTCGCGGTTTAAAAATCATACAGCCACAATCATTTTTCACATAAAAACTCAACGAAAACAGTGCCAAAAAAAATAATAAAAAAAAAGAAATAAAATAAATATCCTATATATTATAAAAATAATAATAACAATAATAATAAATTCACTGTTGCTTTAGTATATATTATTTTTTTTTTATATACATGTATTTGTATACTTGAATATTATTATTATTATTATTATTATTAATACATCTTGTCTCTGGGTCTTGAATATAATTGTCGTTATTAAATTAAATCACAATAATTTTTGTTGATAAATAATGTTAATGATAATAATTCACATGAAATATTCACAATAATGATAATTTAAATAATATATTACTTTTAAATGATTAATTATTTTTATATTATTTTAATCAAAATTTTAAGATGATGAAATTGTTGCAACTCATTCGGAGTCACTCTCATTTGTACATGAACATGATGTTACTCTCCAGTCTCCTTATTGGATCTTGATATATATATACATGTATGTATGTATATACACCTGCAATATTTATCAATGTATTAGTCGGATATATTTATATATACATATAGTATGATGATGATGTATGTATCAAGAAGACTATGTAGAGACCTTTTAATAAAAATAAAATTGTACTATTTCACGTAACGTGTATAAACATGTATAAACAATTAAATTCTAATTTTTTAAATTAAAACTAGTTGGGGGGTAAATAATGCCTTGAAATATTCTTAATTTTTTCAAAAAAATTTCTCACCAATTAAAACATTTTAGAGTAAATAAAATAAATTTAATAGATTTAATAGAAAAACCAAGTAGATTTAATAGACTTGATAGTTTAAAATTATTATCATCATCATGTTATATTATTTTAATTTATGAAATTTTTATAAACAAATACATTATCAATATAAATTCATTTGTTTTTTTTTCAACTCTCTTGATGATTAAAATTTACAATATTTTTTTTTTATAGTAATTTTTAATCATTAATCAATATATATTTATTTTATTTTTTTGACTTTTTTTTTAATTCATATTTTTTTTTTTTTTTAAAACTTTTATTCTCCTCCACACTGACTGTTTTGTTCGCTGTAATTTAGCAGCAATTGCACCTAAATTTTTCTCTTTCGAGTTTTCTAAACATTCTATAATAAATGCATCTTCCTGACTGGAATACCTGTATAAAAATATGAATAATTATAATTTAAGTTATAGAATTTTATAAGTTAATTTAAATGTTTTACTATTTATTACCTTGATACTTTATGTTTTCCATATAACACTTTAAAATGTTCAAAAATACTATACAGTGAACGATCATCCAATCCTCGACCTAAGAATTTTACAAATTTTAGTCTATCCTCGAAACGTGGGATGTAATATCCATCATTGTGACGAAGATGTAAAAATGGTTTAACATTATTTTCGTCCCAATCATGAAGCTGAAAATAAAAATTATTTATATTAATTTGATAATTAATAAAAATATAAAAAACAGTTGATTAAAATGTTGATAAAAAAAAACTAACCGAGCAAAAATCTTGCCAATTTTTTTTTAAAATATTATCTTCATCAGGTACAAATAATCCTCTTTTAAGTGTTATATATGTTTCAAATTCATCTCGTTCAGCTGGTGTTAAGGTTGATGATCCAGCATGTTTTTCAACGTCATGTTGACGTGGTGGCGTATGCGCCAATTCTATTTTCATCGTTCTCAGCTTTTTTAATGTATCATCATCAATTTCAAATTGGGCTGGTCCTTCTTCAGGTTCTTCATTAATTTGTTTATCCTCATCATCATTATCATCATCATCACTATATGATTCTTCAGCAATTGTTATACCAGATAATTGAGAACATATTTTTTTATTTTCATTATTATCAAAATCATCAGAATTATTTTCATCTTTATCGAGATCATCATCACCACTCACATTTATATTTAAATTATTTGTTGAATTTTTTCGTGAAGAATTTGCAGTTTCATCATCACGAAGTGATACTGAATCATCACTTTTAATATTAACATCTAGTTTTTTATTTTTTTCAGATGTTATATCAATGTTAACTAAATTATTAGCTGTTGATTTTTTAGCTGGTTTTTTTTTTGATGTTGAAAAATCTTCATTATCAGAATCATCTTCTTCACTTTCTGATTCACTTTTTTCATCTTCATCAGTTAGTGGTTCATTTTTTTTTGTTGTTTTTACAGCTCTTTTTATAACTTTTTTCTTTGTTTTAGATTTTTCATCATCAGATTTTTCATTTTCAACTTTATCTTTATCATCAGATTCAGCATCAGATTTTTCAGTTTCTTTTTTTGTTGTTTTAGATGTTTTTTCTTCTTCACTTTTTTCATCATCTTCATTATCTGATTCTTGTTTTTTTTTTGATGACTTGGCAACTGATTTAACTGGTTTTTTTTTTGTTTTTGAAATATTTTCTTTTTTTTTAGTTTCAACTACTTCTTCTTCATCATCATCATCATCTTCACTTTCTACTTTTTTATTTTTACCAGTAGCTTTTTTAGTCTCCTTGCCTTTTTTTTTCTTATCAGTTTCATCATCGTTATCATCATCATCATCAGACTTTGCATCATTTTTATTTAAAGTATCATCAGGTATATCTTCATCACCACTCATTTCTACTTCTCCAGCATTTGCAGTTTCATCATCACGAAGTGATACTGGTTCATCACTTTTAATATTAACATCTAGTTTTTTATTTTTTTCAGATGTTATATCAATGTTAACTAAATTATTAATTAAATTATTTTCTTCATAATCTACAGCATCACAATTTTCTATTGAACCATCATTTTCATTTTCAATTGTATCAATTAGTTCTTTTTTTATGTCAGTGAATATAGTTACACACCAGTTTTGTATATTCTTATTTTTTGAATCATTAATTGTTTTTTCAGGTTGTTTTTGGCCTTCTTTCTTTGAAAAACAATTATCACAGATATATCTGTCGAAAAATAAACAAAATACACAACATTAAATACATATAGGACACATTTTTTTTTTTTTTTTAATAAAATAAATTTAATTAATTAATTTTTTACCCTTGTGGCCATTCTGAATCTATATGAAGAACACAAATTTGATGAAATTTTTTTTTACAATCAATACAAAAAACGAATGGTCCTATTTCTGAAGAATTATTTGTTATTTTAAGAAATTCGCCTTTTTTAATAGCACTAAAAAAACAGTATTGATTTTTATTAATTAAATAAATATTAAATTATAAATGAATATGATTTATATGCTTACATTTTTGGTTGGGTGGGATCATCTCCCAAGGCAACAGTATCACCAGGAATGTCACTGAAACATTTCTGACAGAAAGTGTATCTGTCAGAGGAAGGAACATAACTTGTTATAGTGTTTGTTTTTGTTTAATTTATAATATTAATTAATAATTGATAATTATGTTAGAACAATTTAAATGCATTATGTTTCATTAATAATAATAATAATAATATGATAAATGAATTAATAATAATATTAAAAATAACAATTAGAATAATTTTGGCATGAAATTTGTACTAACAGTTTTTCTTTTTTTTTTTTTCCCCAAGTTGAAAAGTAAAAAATAAATAATACCAATGTTGTTGTTATTGTTAATAATTATTCAAAAATATTATACATTTATCTATATTAGCAAAAAATTGTGATAATAAAATAATAAAACTGACCTGTTTTGGTAGGAATAATATTTAGCATTTCTTGTTATTGTGCACAATTGTTTTCCATAACAATGAAATATTAGTGGATTTGATGTATATTTTCTACCACAGCAATAACCAAGTGATTGCATAACTGGATCAATTTCTTGTTCAAATACTGTTGATAATTTTGTACAATGTTTATAAACACGTGTTGTTTTTCGATTATAAAGCCATGCATTGTCAAACATCAACCACACATCATCAACATATTCCCATGGATCACTGTACTGTTCTGTATCAAGTTTGTTTTTAATTGTTGATAAATCAATAGGTTTTTTAATTATATCAAAATAATTTGGAATGTTCAATGCTTGTGGATCAACTGGTTGACAAAATAGTGATGATTTTGCTTCATGTTCACATATATATAATTTTTTAATTGTTGGCATAAGTACTTCGCTTAATTCATCTGGTTTAAATACACACAATTGTTGTTTTTTAACACTATTACCATCCCTAATTATTTTATCCATTCTTTCAGTATTTAATTAATTTTACTTTTCACACCAATTTTATTAGTTTTTTTACACTTAAATAAAATTATTTTGTGTATATTTACACTACAAATTGACAATTTATAATTATTTAACAATTATTATTGCAAAAACACACACTTGCTTTATCAAAGGCGCGGCCATTTTGGATTTCAGAAAAAAATTTATCGCCCCATCTAGCTGAAAAATTATCGACTATTATTTGTCGATAAGTAAGATCTTAGTCGATAATTTTTTAAAATAAATAGAGGGTTGTAATCAGTAAGCCGACAATTGACGGGCCGACATAAAAACGATGATTGTAATCGATTTGTACTTTGATGTAATGTATTTATAATTATTTGTAACCCCCCCTCAATAATTGTAATTGGAAACTCAAAGCAATACGTATTGGGCTCGAAAAAATCAAAGCAATACGTATAAGGCTGAAAAAAAATTAAAGCAATACTTATAAGGGCTGAAAAAAATTAAAGCAATACGTATTGGTCTAAAAAAAATCAAAGCAATACGTATGAGGCTGAAAAAAATTATAGCAATACGTATGAGACTCAGAAAACTCGAAGCAACAGATATGGGGTGGTAAAAAAGTAAAGCATTACGTATGGGGTCAAAAAAAATTAAAGCAATACTTATGGGCTTCAGAAAATACAAAGCAATACGTATGAGGCTGGAAGAAATTAAAGTAATACGTATGGAGCTGAAAAAAATTAAAGCAATACGTATGGGGCTGAAAAAAATTAAAGCAATACGTATGGAGCTAGAAAAAATTATAGCAATACGTATGAGGCTTAAAAAACTCGAAGCAATCCGTATGGGGTGGTAAAAAAGTAAAGCAATACGTATGGGGTCAAAAAAAATTAAAGCAATACGTATGGGGCTGAAAAAATAAAAGCAATACGTATGGGGCTAAAAAAAATTAGAGCAATACGTATGGAGCTAGAAAAAAATATAGCAATACGTATGAGGCTTAAAAAACTCAAAGCAATCCGTATGGGGTGGTAAAAAAGTAAAGCAATACGTATGGGGTCAAAAAAAATTAAAGCAATACGTTAGAGGCTGAAAAAAAATTATAGCAATACGTATGGGGCTGAAAAAAATAGAAGCAATACGTATGGGGTTAAAAAAAATTAAAGCAATACGTATGGGGCTAAAAAAATCTATAGCAATACGTATGGGGCTAGAAAAAATTATAGCAATACGTATGAGGCTCAGAAAATCCAAAGCAATACGTATGGGGCTGAAAAAAATAAAAGCAATACGTATGGGGCTGAAAAAAATAAAAGCAATACGTATGGGGCTGAAAAAAATAAAAGCAATACGTATGGGGCTAAAAATGTGCTTTAATTTTTTTTGACCCCATACGTAATGCTTTACTTTTTTACCACCCCATTGTGAATATTTATGATGATTCATGATAATTTAATAATGTTTTTATTACAATAAAAAAAAAAATGCTACGAGCAAAATGATTGAGAACCTTGACTGACTCACTCCTGACAACTATACGAATTACGAATATATTCTATTCTTTTTCAAATTTTTTACGTCTGTAAGATAAAGGCCGAGGATTCAACTTGACCAATTATCAAAAATTTCTTTTATTTTTAAATTTTCTTTATCGGTTATCAGTTATCACCTAAATTCACCTCAATGATTTATCCTCTAAAAAAAAAAGAAAATATCCATTTAATAAAAAACTTTATTCCTTTCAAAAAATCAATAACCACTCAATAAAAAAATTATTAATTATATTTTATAATTAAAACACAAGCAAGTGTATTATAAAAATAAATTGACAAAGGTAAATTAACAAGCTGACTTTGTTTTTATAAACTATATCAACACCTCATCATTAAATAAATATAAAAATAGCTTCAATTTAAGAATATTATTATTCTACACTATCATCATGAATAAAATAACAATTGAAAAAAAACGAAGCATTAATAAAATAAAAAGACCACAAAGATATTAGAATTCTCTACACATTTTATATAAATACTAATAAATTTATTGTTACAATATATCCACTTATCACAATATTATTCAACATAGAACCAAAAACCACTGTAACGCCATACGTAAATAAAAAATGAAATAAAAATACGTATATATAATAATAACAAAGATAAAGACAATAGAAAACGTCATAAAATACAATTGTTACAATTTCCCTTTTGCTAGGGAAGAACGAATAAACAATTGTGATTTATTATTATTTTATTTATATTTAATTTACTTTCTTATATTTTTTATTTAGCAAAATATGAAAAAGGATACCTTATACTTCAAGTCTTTTAAAATAAATGAAAATAAAGGGAAGATATATAGAAAAAGTCTCATAATAAAATTTTTTTGATGACGTATATTCATTTTTACATTTGTCATTGATTAAATTAATGATTATTTAACAATTAAATATTTTCAATGTGTAGTATACATTTTATATTGAAACATCAATTTATTCATAATTTCTTTAACATTATAAAAAAATCATTGTAATAATGAGAAAAATTTTGAAATTTTTTCCAAAAAAGTCAATTAATATATCTAATATTGTCATAATATTTTAGTGGAAAAAAAATTATAAACAAATAAATTGAGTTTAATTATAAAGAAAAGAAACACATTACACACATGAAAAATCGCTAATCAAAAATCAATCATAATTTTAATTAATCACAAAAAAAAAAAAAAAAAACATTTTTTAAAATATTATTTTTATCTAGCTCTAGAATATTCGAAGGCTCATACGTATTGCTTTAATTTCTTCCAGCCTCATACGTACTGCTTCAGATTTTCTGAGCCTTATACGTATTGCTTTACTTTTTTTGAGACCAATAGGTATTGCTTTGGATATTCGAAGGCTCATACGTATTGCTTTAATTTGTTTCAACGCCATAAGTATTGCTTTAATTTTTTTTAGCTCCATACGTATTGCTTTTATTTTTTTCAGCCCCATACGTATTGCTTTAATTTTTTTCAGCTCCATACGTGTTGCTTTTATTTTTTCCAGCCCCATACGTATTGCTTTGGATTTTCTGAGCCTCATACGTATTGCTATAATTTTTTTTAGCCCCATACGTATTGCTTTAATTATTTTTTATGATTATTTTAAACAATAATAGCAAGCAAATATATTTAAACAATTTGTTATGATTTTTGTTTTTTGTTTTTACACAATGTGCTTCGTTCCACGTGGTTATGATGAATTGCTAGTGAACAGTGGAAACACTCCTTTAGAATATAATTTTGCCGATTTTGTTTGAATTTTTTTTTCTATAATTATTTGTTGTTTTATATTTCTCAATACCGTAGTAGAATAGTGCAGTTTATAATTTGTATACGTTGTGTGTACAAGATTTGAATATTTGATGTGTGCATGCGTGAGTGAGAAAGAAATACCACATGTTCGTGCATATGAGTTCATCTTTCATCATAACTCAGACATATTTATTGCAGTGGTCTGTGCAGGTCCATTTCAGTCCGTGTATTAGCAATTAGAAACTAGTAATTCATCTTCCAGCTTTATTATTTATATTTCACATTTTACTGCATTTTACGCATTTTACCAACATCAATCAAGATGAAGATGAAAATGTTGGTTACGAGTATTGTCACACTCGGCAATATTAGCCGAGAATTATGGATATATGGGGTCGGCTTTTACAGCTTAATACACATTGATAGACTATCCAAGGAAAATGGATTTTTATACTCAAAAATTGAAGAACTCCAAAAAAAGTAATTATTGTTTTGTATAATTTTACATTTATTTATTTATTCATTCTATTCAGTAGCCTAATTTTATTTAAAAAAAAAAAAAAGAAATTATTTATGTTTTTTTTCTTATTTTTTTTTTTCAGATCACAAAAATAATTCCATACATTTTGTACCATTTTCGATTTGTATTATTAATAAAATTTTTCTTTTTTGATAATTATAACGAAAATGTTATTTATTTATTGTTTTTTTTCAACTGATTAATGCAAGCCGACATTTACCCATAATTATTTTTCATAATTATTTTAAACAATGAAAAAATAAGTATATTTAAACGATTTTTTATGATTTTTCTTTTTTGTTTTCATACAACAGCACACACAATGTGCTTTTTTCCACGTGGTTTAGTGGTTATCGTTGTTATAACAGTGGAAACACTCCTTTAGAATATTATTATTATTATTGTTTATAAGGACAAAAGGTTATCGTGTTGGCGCCAAAATAAAAAGCGTGACACTTGTTGTAAATAATTTTGATAAAAAAAAACAGTGTGAAATGATTTGTTAAATAAAAAAATAATGAACAAACATAATGACAATCCATCAACTTCAACAACAATTGACAACATAATTAGTCAAGAATTTCCAGACATAGCAAAACACGTTCTTCAAGAATCAGCTGTTGAATTTTTAAAACAAAACAAATGTATGAAAAATAATATTATTAATAACAAAAGGCAAAACTAACCAATAAAATATTTACAGTTACAGATTCAATATTAAAAAAACTTGTTGATATATTTGGTGATGTATTTGAACGTGCATTAAAATTATATGAAACAAAAAGAGTTACAAAAATAATTGCATTTGATCCAGTTCAAAAAGGTACTTTAAAAGATATTTATGAATCAAGATGGCTAATTGAAGTTAAAGGATTAACTGGTGAATGTTATACATTATTTCCAAATGTAAATTTTTGTTCATGTTATTCATTTAGATATCATGTACTTGGTGATCAATCAGAATTAACATGTAAACATTTGTTAGCTGCTTGGTTAGCTAATCTTGATACAAAAAAATTAAATATAAATTCATTAACACCAATACAATTTAAAAATTTACTTCATTATCAAGTGACATATATACAAGATGAATCCACAAATTGATAATTATAAACTTGTTGCTAAATTAGGTACACTTAAAACATTTGTACAACTTTTACGTTCAGTTAATCATCGTGAAAATGCAACATGTTTTTGTACAGATAATGGACTTAAAATAACTGTTGAAGATTCAAAATGTATACAAGCAAGTGCATATATACCAATACAAGTATTTCAAGAATTTAATTTAGTTGAAGATGTTATATTTAAAATTAATTTAACAGTATTAGTTGAATGTTTAAATATGTTTTGGAGTAATATGTCATCAGCAAATGCATCTGTTGGTTTACAACTTTATTATAAAGATCAAGGACATCCAGTAACTGTATTAATTGAAGAAGATGGAATAATAACTGATTGTTCATTAAAAACACAAGATCCAGATGAAATTTTAGATTTTCATATGGAAACTGAACTGGTTTTAAATAGAGTTGTATTAAAAACAACATTACTCAGAGATATTTGGACTGAGCTAGATCCAAGTAGTGAATATTTAGAGGTAAAATTATTATTTATAAAATAATAATAATAATAATTTGTTGATAATAATAATTATTTATATTTTTTAACAGTTGTTGTTATCACCAGAAACACCATATTTTCGTATAACATCAAATGGTTTGGCTGGTGAGTGTCGTATTGAATTACCACATGACAGTGATTTAATTTGCACATTTCAGTGCAAAAAAGAGGCAAGTTTTTTTTATAGACAATCACATATTAAACCAGCAATGAAAGCACTTGGTTGTTGTGAAACAGTATCATTGAGAACTGATAAAAGTGGATTACTTTGTTTTCAATATATGGTTAAAACTGATGAAGGACATATTTGTTATGTTGAATATTATGTAAGTTTTATTATTTCATAATTTTGTTTGTTATTTAGACAAATAAATAATTATTATTTATAAATTTTAGGTTTCACCAGTTGTTGAGGGAGATGAAGATTAAAGTCACTTGATAAATAATTTAATTATTCTAAAAAATTTAAGTATGTTTTGTAAACTTGAAATAATTATATTTGTATTTTTTTAGTTTTGTTTAATAACTGTAATTAATATTTCAATAACACATTAAATTAATTTTCATTATATTTTCATTGTATATTTATTTCTGTTTTATTTTTTTTGTTGTTGTTGAGTTGTTGCTAAAATAAGAGCAAAAAAAAAAACCAGGGTTTTTATGATTTTACTTGTTTATTTCATTTGTTTTTCAGGATGATTGTTTAATTATTGTTTGATGACACAAAAGACGAAAAGTTTGTTTTTTTTAATTTTCGTTTTATTATTAAAGTTTTTTTTTTTTGATACTATTTAAATTTATTTTTATCGATTAACTACTTATGCTCGATTAAATTTATTATATCATATTTACACAATTACACGAAAATATTATGCTCATGAATTAATTTATCAATTAACCAGTAGATACAAATATACATTATCTCAGTCAATTAATTTCTAGAGTACAAACTCGTTGAGTATCATAATATAATTACATATTTAGTGATTTTTTATTCCTCAAAAATATAAAGTTAATTTTTAGTTGTTTTTTTTTTTTTCTTTAATTTCAAATTAAAACTAAAAACAATATTTAAACTCAATAATCACTTGTAAATTCAACTTACGTACATGTTATATTATAAATCGACAAAATTTAATAATAATTAATAATAATAATAATAGTTTATAATGAGCAAAAAGAAAAAAACTATAGCTAAATTTGTTTTTTTGTCTTTTTTTTCTTTTAATTTTTTAAGTACCTATTCGTTGGAAAATATGTTGCATATAAATTATTTTTATAAACAAAAAATATCAATTTAATAATGAGTATAATTAATCGTTTGATTTTTGATTTTTTGACTATTTGTTTTGGGAAAAAATATTGTGATATTAGCAGTCTCATGATTTGTGAATTATTATTTTTTTCGAGCCAACTTTTTCAAGTAAATTAATTATTATTTAAATACATCACAACCACTAATAATAATTAATCAAAAAAAAGAAAAAAAAACTAAAACCAAATATGATTTGACTATTTGTAAATATATGAGTTTTGTTTTTCACTATGTATCTATGGAAAAAAAAAAGGAAAAAAAAAATTGGCAGTCTTGTATTGGAAAACATGATTCTTCAATTTTAACATTTAATAAATAAATTAAAAAAAATTTTTTTAAAACAATATTCTTGGAGTAAAAGTAAATATATTTTATAAAAAAAACATTGGATTTAAAATAATAGTTTTTTATAATCTAATTTGGAGCATAAATCATTTTAATTAATTAATAAAAAATATATATGAGAATATATGTGTATATAATTTGTGCATATCATCGATATTTTATAATTCGATGTGAAATTTTATTTCATTGTATATATATATTTTCATTTACTTAAAGTTACGAGCGAAAAAAAAAAATATTTATCTATTATCTATCAATATTATTGTTATTATTATTTGTTGAAATGAGTTGTGTTTTTTTTTTTTTTCTTTTAAAGAAAATAGACAGCTTTTGCGGCAAATAAGATCTGCCAATTTTGATTCATCAGCTTGTTCAAATGACAACATCAAAAAATAATTTAATAATCAACAAATAATAATAATAATAACAATAATATATTCTAATTTTTCTTCTGAGATTTTTAAATCTCAATTGAAAAATAAAAAGCTGGTTTCCAATATTTTTTTTCAAGACATTCAATTGTGGGTTATTAAAAAATATAGAAAAAAAAAATCTGATTATAATGACTAATTATTTTTATATGACTGCAAAAAATTGAGCTCGACTATGACTAATTTGTTTTTTGTTTTTTTTTTTTTTTTTAACTGAAGGAATCAATGAGTATGAATTATGTTATATATTTATGATTTTTTTTAAAATTATTATGACTAACAAACCGATAGCCAGATGATAAAGTACAACGAATCCATCGTCAAAGAAAACTATAAGTATTTTGCACAGCTCTGCCACTCGTTGATGCTGTTGTATTTTGTAATTCGAGTCTTTCCAATGACTCAATTCTCATTCTTATCGATCCACCATACGTCTGGACCTTGAAAAAAATAAACAAAAATAAAAGATAAAAAAAATACAATAAACTAATAAAAATATAAAAATTATTACAAGATATATAATAATAGCCAAGTAAATTGAAAAATAAAAATAAATTAATCAAAAAATATAGCTATTATTATAAATGATTTAATAATATTGTTTATTTTTAATTTAAATAATAAAAAAAAATAAATTAATAAATTTTGATGTTGTAGTGTTGCGTGAAAGCGAGCCCCTCACCCACGTCATTATTGTTTAATTTAATGATTAATATTTTCAATATCTTTTATTTCAATATAATAGATATTATTTTCATCTAAATTGATTCATCATTGTATTCGATTTGTATTAATAAAATAAATTGGGGCATCGCATCAGCAGTTTAATCTACTCACTGTCTGTTGATCAGACTTGAGACTGTGGGAGTCGGCAACTCGCGCTCACTCGAGTGGTGTGAGACTTCCGCTGCTGACTCTTACTTCTCTAGTCTCTGGTGCAATTGCTGGTCTTCTTTCTTGTATTGTTGTTGTTGTTGTTGTTGTTGCTTGTTGATTTTGTACAACAACTGGATGAACTGGTGGTCTTAATGCATGATTAACAACAACATATTCAGTCAACATCACATCAGCAGTACCACCTGATTCAAGTGGAATTGCATTTTGTCGAAAATGATCCAGCATATCCAATATTGCAGGAAAACATAAATGTTGAACACGACAATGTCCTTGATCATTCAGCGTCATTCTTAAATGCTATAAATTAAATTTAAAAAAAAAAAAACATATATTAATTATTTTTTGTTAAAAAGAAAAACGTTATTTTTAATAGAAAATTTATATACCTTTGCTCGTCCTTGAAAATTAAATGTTAATACAAATTCACCTTTTCTCGTTTCACTTTGTCGAACAAGAAAAACACCATGTCCATTTGCAGCACTATGTAAAACAAGTTGAGCTGCATCTGAACGTGGTAATGTACCATGAAACCATGGATATTCACGTAGACTTACAGCTAAATCTGCTTCACCCTCATTACCACCCACTAAAAAAATAATATTATTTATCAGTAACTATTATATAAGTGTAATAAATAAAACACGTAATAGCTTTTATCGATTAAAAAAAAAAAATTATAAATAAATAATTAAATTGAGTAATATAAATATCAGCAGCAGTTTACTTTGTTCAATTTCTTGTTGAGATGAGCATAATTCAAGATTACTATTACTTTGTGTACGTAATCTTGGTGGTAGCTCTGGTGGATTACCAATTTCATTATTATGATCATGTGTTGATCTTGAACTTTTACTTGCTGAATTTGATCTCATACGATCACCATCACTACCAGATGCACCAAATCCTAAACCATCAGTTGTATCAGTACCACCACCACCACTAACTTCACTACCTCCAACACCTCCTCCACCTCCACCACCACTTGTATTATTTGAATTACAATTTGATGTTCTCATACAATAACGTATTGTTGCAAGCCATGATCTCATATCAATTGAATCATGTGCTTCAATAACAAATTCAGCATTTTGAGTTTTTAATACAAATGTATTTTCATGATCAGGCATTTCAAGTGCTGTTGTTTCTCTAGCTTCAGTTATTGCTGAACAAAAAACTCCATCACGTGGTTTAACTGCTTTTGGTGGTGAATAAAATTCAAGCATATAACCACCAATTGCTTTTATTAATGCTAATCTTGATTTTTCCCATTTTTGTGTACCATCAGTATTTTCACCAATTAATGAATTAACAATTCCTTCTTTACGACATTCAACAACAATTTTAGATAATCTTGATTTAAGTTGTTTATCACGACGATTTTCATTTTGTGATAATTCAACTTCATCACTTTGTTGTTTATGAAAAAAACTTTTACCTTTTTTTAAACCTTTAAATGATAAACGACGAAAAAATGGTTTATGAGTTGGTTTTGGTGATACAATACCATCACCATCTTGTTCAGAATAATCACTAAATTCTTCATGTGATGATGCACGTATTCTAACACGATTATTTGTTTGACTAGTTGAATTTGTTGTTGTTGTTCTTCTTGTATCATGAAATGATGGTGACCTTTTAAATGACAAAACAAAAATAAATTAATAATTTATTAATTAATATGAAATATTTATTATTGATGTGATAAAATACCTTGCACTTCTACGTAAATATTCACTTTCAAAATGTTCACAAAATGTATCGACAAATTTACGAAGAAAATCTCTATGTGATAATGTTGATCTAGCACTTTCAGGTAAATTTAAACTGACATATGTACAAAATGCTTTTGCAAAATCAGATGCTGAAGCACGGGCGTGTCTATCACAAAATTCAACCCAATCATCAGCACCCTCCGGCATTGTTGTTGTTGTTGTTGTTGTTGTTGATGATGATGTTGCATTATTAACTATCAAATTTGTGGTATTAACCAGTACCGAAGAAGTGTTTTGGACACTCATGCCTTATAAAAACCACTTTTTTTTCGAATCAACAATTCAAAATCACAATGATACACAAAATATTTAATTTCAATAATCAATCAACGAGGATTTTCCTCACTGATTTTTTACGACACATTTTATATATATATTTGTTTGCTCAATTTTTGATTTATTTATTTAATTTATCAAGCATCCAATTGTTCCTAATTTAAAGAAACAAAAATATAAAATTAATATATTTTTAAAATTGAAAAAAAAAAAAAGAAATTGACAAAACTAATTTGTATTCAAGAAACAAACACACAATGATAAAATAAAAAATAAATATTAAAATAATAATATTGAAATTATATGTGGGCGTTTTATCGAATAGAGACTGATGTAAATTTATTTTAATAAGTAAAAAAAAAAAAAAGAGATCAATCACTGAGTGTAATGTGTATTGAATGGAGGGGTTGTTACAGAATGATCACTTGCTCTTGAGTCTTGTCTCTCTTTGATGATAACCTCCCTGTGAATTCTCTGGACCTCACTTATTGTCGGCATAACTCTTTTAATATATATGTACATATATATATGTACTCAATGCATGTGTGACATATTTTTTCTTTTTTTTTTTAATCAGTGTTAGTAACTCTTGATATTCATGCTCCAAAATTCCACATCGCCGAAATTTGTCTTCATCCGCATCATCATCACTCCCACTTTTATAATCTTCTATTTATTTATAATATATAATTTTTTTCCCCCTTTTTTCTTTCTCTCTCTTTTACCCCTTAAATAACAATGGCGTCTTAAAGATTTTATAATTAATTTGAAATATGTTGACTTAAAAGACACTTGCTGACGTTGCTGATTTTATAAAATAATTAAATCTCTTTGATATGAAATGTTAATTAAGTAGATTATCAATTGAATTAATAATATTTTTTATAAATAAAAAAGAAAAAAAAAACAAAATTCGCCATTTTTTTTTAGAGTTTCACATTCCAAGGCCAGATGGTGTAAAAACTTGATTATTTGATTGTATTTTCTTTGCATAATGTATATTAAAAATATATTAGATTACGTAATTTTATGTATGACTTGTAGTAATTCATGTTTACAATGTATTGTCATTCATACTATTGTTTTTATCAATTTAATCAATCAATGAATTTGATGCAATTTAAAAAACCATTTAAATTTTCGCGCTCAAACTAATTTTGACACCATTTTTTTTGTAAACATTCAGGTGAATTTATAATGAAATATCAAAATGCGACACACATTTTCTAAATTAAAAATTAATAAAAGATAAATATGGTTTAATCAATTGATTAAATAATTAAAATTTTATTGCTCCAAATTTATTTGTAATATTATTTTATTATAAAAGTAATAAAATAATCTCCACGTGCCATTTTTTTTTATTTATGTTGTTTCAGGGCTGTACATGTTTATCAACAAAAAAAAAATATTTTATATAAATTAAAATGTTATTTTAATGACGATATGATTTAAATAAATTAGCTAATAATATCATCTTTTATATTACCAAGTATAATATAATTATTTTATGAAAATAAGTAATTAATAATTTTCAAAATAAATTCTCAATTTTATTTTTGAGGGTACGAAAATTGTGGTTGACGCTACTGAACCGACATAACGGATTCATGTCGGCATCGTGATCATATTCTGATCGCGCGTACAAATTTTTTTTTTTTTTGAGTAATAAATAAAAAAAAAAAAAGCTGTGTGTGTCCTCAACTGTCCTCAACACCACCAGGAAATAATAAAAATTAAAAAAAAAAAAAAAAAAGAAGCAGTCTGTTTGTGTAGTGAAGCATCGTTTGACTTTTGGCACTTTTGGCACTTTTGGCATTGTTTTGTTGAGTCAAGATAAAAGAAAAAAAAAAAACTATACTTGATATCAAACAACTTTGTCTGGGGGTTAGGAGTGATTGAATTTAAATTTTTTTTGTAGTAAGTATATTGAGTATATATTTAATAAATTAATAATGGAGCATGTTGGTGATGGTGATGGTGGTGGTGATCGTCGTGGTTCATCTGGACGTGGACGTGGACGCGTTGGTTGGCCAAATGATCAACATCAACAATTGCGACGCCCTCTCAATACCTCTGTCAATCAACAAACTGGTAATTATCATTTTTATATAAAATTTTTTATATAAAATTGATACATGGCTTATTGAATATCATCATGCTTTATATTTTTTTTTTTGATGTGGTTATTATTTTTCCAAATTTTCAACAAGTATTTTATAATTTAATACATCAATTAATTTTGTATTTTAATATTATTATTATTATAATTAATTTGTTATATTTTATTGAATAATAATTACAGCAGCTGTTAATGAAATGAACGAAATGTTTAGTGGTGTTGCAATGAATGATGGTGCCAAAAAATTTGAGCTATCAGCAGAAGCTGCTGAATTTGTACCAAGAAGTTTTGTACCTTCTCAAGGAGTTGTTAGTATTAATTTATAATCTAAATATAATTATTAAAAAATTGAAATTTTAATTGATTGTTTGTTTTTTTAAAATAGCAACAACAACAACAAAAACAAAGTTGGCAGAGAAGTTCTGTACAGGAACGTTTAAATGTTTCAAGAAATCAAGGACAGCAACATTATGGTAATCATCAACAACAACAACAATATCCATATCATGTTCAACAACAGATGCAATATCATCAGTATGGAGATGCTGATAATGCATCACAATCATATCAACGCTATGAGGGTGGCTATGATAAAAATCAGGTAGCATATTTATTAACTAAATTAAGAATATTATTAACTTTAAAATATTGATTTATTAATTTATTTGTTTAATAGGGAAATCGTAATTCTCAAAATAATCGTGGTGAAATGGATTTACCAAATCTTATGGCACAATTAACAACAGCAATGAATACATTAACAAGAAATCCAGATCAATTTGAGAATTTAGTTGTGCCACTTGTTTGTAACATAGCACCACATTTAAAAGTACAAACAAGTACTATTGAAATAATTGATGCAATCATGCAAAAAGTAATTAATTTTATAAAATTTTTATCATTTAAAAATACATATATCAATAAATATTTATTTATGTGAATAATATTTATTTATTTTTCTTTTTAATTTACAGTGTATTCTTGATGCAAATTTCCGATACAGTGGTGCACGTTTATGTTGTCATTTGGATGCAGCTGATCAATCTGATAATCATTCAACATTCAGAACTGCATTATTTGAACGTTGTAAAGAAGAACAAGAAATTCAAAAAAAAGTATGGCCAAATTTAACTGAACATACACTAGATGATGAAAAAAAATGTCATGGTTTAATAATGACACTTGCTGAATTGGTTGCTCAAATGGATTCAACTGGATCTGGCTCAGCATTGGGAAAATTATTGTTAGAATTAATATCAATAACTTTAAAAAATCCAGGACCAAATTCAGCAAAACTTATTTGTCAATCACTCAAGGTATAATTAATATAATATTAATAATTTTATTTATATTTTTTAATTATATAAAATATTAATTAAAATATGTTTTTTTGTTTTTTTTTTTTAAATTAAAGTTGGCTGGACAATTTTTGGAACGTGACAGTACAACAAATCGTCAAGAAATTGAAAGAGTTATGCATGAATTAACTGAATTGGTAACAAATGGACGTGTTGATGTTCATGTTGGTAGAATGGTAAACAGTGTATGTGAATTACGTACATCAAATTGGGGAAGAATTGTATCATCACATGGTCCAACACCAGTTGATATTAATCAAACAAATACACAAAATCAAGATAATCAAAATACTCAACAATTTGATGAACCAGTTTTTTATGGACCAGATGGAATGGTATTATCAGCTGAAGAACGTCGTTTTTGTCAAGATTTAGCAAATATGGATGGTGATGATGGAGTTGTATATGGTGATATGATGACTGGACAACTTGATGAAGATGAAGAGGAGGATGATATGATTGCTGCTGCTTATGAGGAATTTTTAAAAATGCCACCAAATAATAAAGCAGCGTAAATATGACTTAATAATAGTCTTCAAATTAATAAACAAAAAAATAATAATAATAATGAAATAAAGGAAATCAATTAATGGATAATTCAGTAAAACAACATAAATCATTGATACATTTTTTATGAGTTGTGTGGCTTCTAATACGCCAAGCATTTAATTAAAAAAAAAAAAATATACAATACATATATATATTTTTTTTTTCGTTTTAAAATACATTTCTCCAGTTATAAATTTAAATTATTAATACAATATAAATCATTATTCAATGGAGATGCTAAAAATTATATTAAACAAAATCAATTGATTTAATGTCACGTGTTGAGCAACACTCTTCCACATTAAATAAAATGATTTATAAAATCACAGCCACAAATGAATGCTTTATCTTTGATATTTTATAATCAAAGATTAATTTGTGCAAAAAAAAAAACAAATAATATACAATAGGATAAGTTTTTTTTTTTTATATTATAATTATTATTATGAAAAATGAAAAATATTTCTACATGGATAGTATGGTTACTTTTGCACCTAGTCGATCATAAACATTTTCATCAATAAATTAATAAAAATGAGTGAATCAATTTAATAACAATTATGCAAATAAAAATAATAATTAAAAAATAATGCTTGTTTTGTACACAATGATAAAGAAAAGAAAATTAAATTTGTTTTTCTTTTTTTTTTTTTTTTNNTTTTTTTTTTTTTTTAATTATTATTGATTGGTTAGTTTTATTTTTACAATAAAATTTACGTTCCAGATGAATTTTGAATTTATTAAATTTGTATTTATTTATTTATAATATATAAAAAATGTCTTGATTTTTACAGATAAATAGTTTATAATTTTAGCCAGAATTTATGGAAGATGCTTGTGTATTTTTTGCCAGAAAAAAAAATAGATATTTATTTGTTTTTTTCATTAAATTATGGATCGAAAAAAATAAGAAGGTGATTACTATTGAATTTTTTAAATAAACATATCTTTTTTATAATAAAGTAGATTGTTTTTTTAAATAAACAAATAACAAACTATTAATTTTAATAAGTCTTTGAAAAATATTAAATTTTTATTTACATTTTATCGCCTTCTTCAGCGATAACTTGAAGGTTCCGTGTTACGTAGGTGTATTACAGGTTTTTTAATTTTTAATTTTCAATTTATTTTTATTATTAATAATAAATAATAATATATTATTCGATTTGAATGATAAAATATAAAAAAATAAAAATTTTATTTAAAATTAATTAAATATTCATATTAAATTAAAAATCCATTTGAAATTAATTTTAAAATAAAATTTTGTTAATTTTGATAAAAGCTAAAAAATCTTTCGAGAATTTTAAATATTATTTAACGATGATTTATTAAAATTTTATCAAGAATTTTTATGTCATTAACAGTTAAAATTAACGTGTTTTTTAATTCATTAAAATTTGACTACCAAATAATTTTTTTCACTGGAAAAAAATAAAATACCCAAAATTAATTTTATAAATTTAAAATATAAAATACATAAATTTAATTTTTTTTATTGACATGTATTATTTATTTATTATTGTTTTATATATATTTTTTTCTTAAATCTTAAATTCTTTATAGTGAACATAAGCATTCTATTTTTACACACAAATGTAGATGCATACTTGGAAGTTTTTAAAAAAGTCGTTTGAATTTTTTATATATATATACATATTGTTCACGAGGTCACGATCTCGAATTCAAGGATTCGATGACCATTTTTGGAAACATGTAAATTACACAATATTCATATAAACACCTGATGACTAGTCAATATAAATATGATTGAAAAAAAAATAATTATATATTGTCACAAAGATGTTGTTTAATCATCAAATCAAGTGTTATAATAAAATAATGAATCAATCTAATTAAATCACAACTGCCTACATGCGTAGACATGTTTTTAATTATTTCAAATGAAGGTAGACAAGCAAAAGGGGGCTTAGATGGTTCCATGTGTAATATTATTTTACATTTTTTCCTCCTCTCATCTACCAATTTTATCAAGGATATTTCATGGTCAAGCGTGGGCTTAAACGTGGTGGGAATAATACTACAAGATTTACCTATATTTTATTGAAATTATATTATTTTGCCAGTCGTTTCTGTCGCACAAACTCGTGTGGAACTTAAATTTTATATTTACTAAATTAACAGTGATATTTTTTTTATAATTTTCGTTGTAGAAATAATTTTATCAAAATCATGATTTCATTTCGATTGACATTATTCCTTGTCGGATTGACTTTTCATTGTTTATCATTAACAGAAGCAATGAATTATTATCAATCTTATTATCAGCCAAGAATTCAATCAAGCAATGGTAATTATAAAAATTAAAAATGCTCATTGATAAATCATTAATTGATAATTTTATTTAAAATTAGGCTGTGGATCTTATACATGTGGAACAAATGCAAAATGTACAATGACTGATGGAAGACCAGTTTGTTCTTGTCTTAATCTTTACATTGGTGATCCTCTTTCTCACTGTCATCGTGTTGAATGTCAAAGTAATAAATAATATATATATATAAAATTTAATATTCAAATTAGTTGTCATTAATTAAATGATTATTATTTTTATTTTTATTACAGTCGATGACGATTGTGCAAATCACAAATCCTGTTTAAATAATAACTGTGTGGATCCTTGTGCTGGAGCATGTGGAGTTGGAGCTAATTGCCGAGTCGTTAATCATGTTCCAACTTGTAGTTGTCCATCTGTAAATTAATTATTTATATAACTTTATAAATTCATTTTTAAATTATTTAATTTTATAATATTTATATTTTTATTATTACAGAATTGGCTTGGTAGTCCATTTACCAGATGTTATGCTGAATGTACTGTTGATGGAGATTGTCCAGGTGGTAAACCAGTATGTTCATATCACAAATGTAGTAATCCATGTGAAAATGCATGTGGTATTAATGCAAATTGTGAATTACGTGGTGCAACTGCTATTTGTAGTTGTCCAAGAGACATGACTGGTGATCCATTTGTTAGCTGTAGACCTTTTACACCAGGTAATAATTAATATTAGAAAAAAATTGATAATTAAAAATATAAATTATTAATATTTATAAAATATTTTATTACAGAGGATCTTTGTAAGCCAAATCCATGTGGTGAAAATGCAGTTTGTAATCCTGGTCATGATAATACTGGCAAAGAAAGACCAGTATGTACATGTGAACCTGGTTATATTGGCAATGCATTGACAAGTTGTCGAAAAGGTGAATGTCAAAGTGATAATGAATGTGCTGATAATCGTGCATGTATTGATTATTATTGTCAAGATCCATGTACTGGTAAAGAATGTGCATTAACAGCTAAATGTGAAGCACGTCGTCATATTGCTGTTTGTACATGTCCAGATGGTTCACGAGGTGATGCTGTTGTTGGTTGCAGTGCTATATCATCTCGTTATGGAGCTGGAAAATATTTAAGAGGATAAATATCATCATAAATTATCTAAACAATTAAATAACAAATAAATAAAACACTTTATTACAGAATTTTTTTGTGTCAATGTTCAAAAACAAAAATATATATTTTATTCAACATATTATTTTTTACATATTATTTTATGTATTAATTATATATTTTTTTTTGTAATTAACTATGTCTTATATACTTTCATTTTATTTATTTTATAAATTAAACATTTTTTGTTTCTTTTTTTTTGAAACAAATATTTAACATTTTTTATAATTAATAGTTATTGTTATAAATTATTTTAATTTTTTTTCTTTTTTTTTTTTTACGAGAATAAACACATATCAATGTTGATGATGTGTTGTTACAAAATATAAAAGAAAATAATAATTACAAATAAAAGAGAAATGTATACTTTGAGATTTATTTAATTTTTTTTTTTTTAAATTCTTATACTGAGAATATTTATGATGACTCAGTAATTACCGGAAGAAATAATCAGTTAATTGTTACTAATTACAAAACTAAAAAAATAAATGAAAATTAATTATACTTGTTGACTGTCATCATATATGAAGACTTGTATTAAATGATATTTTTCATATTTCTTTAAAAGAAAGTATTTTTTGTATTATTTGAATTGAAAAAGTTGAAAAAGCTCGAGCCTAAAAAAATAGATTATAACAAGTAAATAAAGTATAAAATTTGGTATTTTTTCAGTTGTAGATAAATCAAATCTACCTGGAATTTGTTTATCATCATTATCATCAGTTGATTCATCTTTTTTATTAATATTTTTAATTGCTGATATATCTGATATAAATGATGCTTGTGAATGTACAGGTGAAACATCACCCATCCAACTTTGTACTGGTGAATTTGGATAATTTATTTTTTCATTTTTTTCATAATTAACTGAAATATTTTTAATTGCTTATTATAAATTATTAGTGATATTATTTTATATAATAAATATTACCTCTTGTTGAATCATAGTTTGAATAATCAGTTGTTGACATGTTTGTTGCACTTGATATATCAGACATTGAATAATGATGAGGTGAAAATAAATCTGATAGCATTGGAGTTTTTTCGATTGTATGATTCTTCATTATGGGATAATTAATACGTTCAACTTTTTTAATTTGTGGCATTGAACGTGTTGGTTTATCAATTTTTATTATTTCTTCATTATTTATCTCAATTGATTTCATTAATTTTTGTTTTTTTAATTCTGGCTCATCTTGTTGATTTTGTTTTATTGTTTCTGGTGATGGAGATCTTTTTTCATGACTAATAACTTCAGTAATTTTATCTGGTGATGTTACTTTTTTAGGTGTCTCTGGTTCTGTATTTGAATTATTTTTTTTTTCAATTGACAATTGTCGATAGTACGTCTCTAGTGTACCAATATTTGTATCATTTACTGAATTTAATACAGGCGATACAGACTCTAAAATAAATTTAAAAAAATAATTGATAATTTAATTAAGTTTAAGAAATCAAATGAAAATAATTAATTTATACTTTTTTCTTGATTATCTGGTGTTGATTGAATAACTGGACTATTTATTGTTGAATTGTCATCATCATTTTTACACATTTCTTCAAACATAACTGAGTTTATTGATATTGTATCAGAATCACGTTCATAATTTAAATTTTTTCTTTTTTGTTCAATTAACTGATAATTTGAAGTTTGTGAAGTACAAAATGTACGAGCAAATGATCCAATGTCCAATCTTGGTGGTGGCATTTGTTGTCTTGCCAATAATTTAATTTTTTCTTCATTTTTTTTAATTAAACAATTATACTAAAAAATAAATTACATTAATTAATTATTATATGATAAATATAAAATAATAAAAAAATAATTATTTACATGCTCTCGAAGTTTATATAATTTTTCATTGAGTAATTTAATTTCTTGAATTCGTTCAAGATGATACTTTTGTCTATTGAATCTTTTCAATAACATTCTTGATAATTCTACAATTTTTAATTGAATTCGTCTGTTGTTGATGACTCTTCTTTGAGCTACAATTTTATCAAGTTCATTTTTCTTGAATTCGTTTACCATCAATTGAATTTCTAGCTTTTTTAAATTTGTTTGAGCTTCTTTTCTTTTTACTGCACCTGGCATTTTTTCATACTCAATCTAATAAACAAATTAGAATTCATTAAAATTAAAATAATAGGCTTATAATTTTTATTTATTACTTTGTATTGTTGCCATGTTGATTTGTAATTTTCTAAAATTTCAATGTATGCTTTTTTTTCAAGCTCAGTTTTTTGTTGATCTGTATCTAGGAAAGCTTTTACTTCATTCAGCTTCTCGTTTGAATCCTTGTCAGTATCTTTTAGACTGTTGATTAAATAAATATTTAATTAAATGAATAACTTGAAAAAATTAAAATAATAAATTTGATACCTTTGTAAAGCTGGCTCCAACACTGCAATTATATCTTGATTTTCTTGAATTTGTTTTTTTAATTTTTTACGATGATTCAATTCATCGATAACAGTTGCTTTAAGTTCTTTAAGCTCTTGTTCTCCATCTATAATAAAATTGTCAACAATTAAACAATTGCAATAATAGCTAATTATTATTAAATTATATTCACCTTCAATTAATTTTTCTGATTTAACTTTTTGTGAACACAAAGATGCAACACAAACATTTACAAATTGTGGATCTTGAAGACATTGTGGAGGAATGTCATTGACGTTCATCTTGATGAATCTTTATCACTGCTCTTTCCAACATTAAAGGATAATAAAAATTCTAATTAATGGTCATTTGTTATTTATTGTCATTGTCATTTATTTATTTTTTAAAATGGCGATTGGTACTCTTTTTTTTTTTTTTTTTTAATTTTTTTTTAATAAATAAGATATCGGTAACATAGATTTTTACTTTTCTATTTTTTAAAATTCACTCGAAATATTTTTCAAAATATACTCGATTTAAAAATAAAAAAAAATAGTTTTTTTTTTACAAATAAAGTATTAATTAATTGTTAATTATTAATAATTTAATTTTTTTTCATTAAATAATATAAAAAAATTGATATTTGTGTCTTTTGAATAATCATTCATCTGATAAATTACAATTTGATGTGTAAGTTTATTTTTCATCATTAGTTAAAAATAAAATTAACATTTTCACACAGAAAAATAAAATAAAGTATAATCATTATTGAAAAAATGTTTTTTCATAGCAATGAATAGTGTAAAAAATTTTATAAAAATATAAAAGTGAAAAGTAATAATATCAAAGCAATAAAATTAATTAAATTGTAAATATTTATATTCATTGCGTATATGTAATTTAACTGTATAACAATTTGAAAAAAAAAAAATATGTCTTGACATGGTGATGCCAATAGTGTCTACTATCCTATCATGTTGATGGCATTTGAAAACGAGCCACAAGAAAAGGTCATGCATTCAAGGCTCGATGACGGATATTTTAAAAGTGCTCTCTTCNAAAAAAAAAAAAAAAAAAAAATCAACAAACATTTACAAATAATATAATTGATGTAACAAAAAAAATTATATTTGTCAATTAGATATTAATATAATTTTTTTTGATATTTAATATTTTTTATAAATTTCATGGCATTGAGCAATTTATCAGGTCGTTTAAATATCTTTTAAAAAAAATCCTTCAACGGATCAATGAACTTTGACATTTAACAAATTCATATGAAAATATATATATGAAATTTTTTATAATAAAAAATTTCACTTGAAGATTCTCATCCATTCAAAAACAAAATACAAAAAATTAAATATTAATTTTAATAGAAAAAAAAAAAAANGAATTTCAAGTAAACAATTAAAATTAAATTAAAGAAAAAAAAAAAAAACTATCAGTTTAAAAAAAAAAAAAATGTATTATATATTTTTTTAAATGAAAAACATGTTACGCGAATGAGAAATAATGTAATAATTATGCACCCATTGAGATGCTATAAGAATTACAAAAAAAAAAGAAAAATAAAAAAATAAAATTCAACACCAACAGGTGGCAAATAGAATAGAATAACTTTTAATCTCATAACAAAAAAATATAATTGTTTTAAGTATTTGTGTGTGGGACTGATAATTCAAAACTCTCACGATACCAAATACCCCTATTGCTATTTTTTCGCACGTAAAATTATAATAATAGAAAAAATATATAAAAAAAAAAAAAGTAAATTAAACCGGAAGCCAAATATAGACTTCCCTTTGTTGAGTAATATATATACATTTTTTTCCATTTTAAAGTAAAAATAGTAAATGAAAATAAATAAATTTAATAAATATATAAATATGATATTAAAATAATAATAATAATAATAAAAACAAGTAGAATATGTGTACTGATTATACTTGGATATATTTTTTTGTTATACAGGTGACTTCCTGGTTTATGAGTAAAATTCTCGCATCTTCAATACGTTATGTCTGAAGTGAAGATTCAACTAATTGCACACGCGGTCGTGTCCTTTGACTTTCACCAGGACAAAAAAAAAAAAATAAAAATATATTTTCTGGTATCCGATACTAAAGAGGAAATATCACTGGATTATAATCAGGTAAATCTGATCGATAATAGACATTATATATTATAAACATATGTTATTTTTTATTATTTATTTTTATCATCAAGAAAGTTCAATTGAAACGAATCAAAAAAAAATAAATAAATAATAGAAAATAATAAAATTAATAAATAAATTATTTTTATTTATTATTTTTTTATATTTTATTAAATTTTATTTGAATATATTAATCAATAACTTTTTTTTTTTGAATATTGTCATTTAACTTTAAATAAATAAATTACTTAACTTAACTTTTGTTTTTTATTATTAAAAATATTTACACGTAAAATATAATTTATTATTTAATAATGTACATTATATTGTATACCTTGAAGATGTACCTGGATCATTCCATGAGATAAACAATCACATGGAGAAAGCAAAATTGGCTGGAATGTTTGGCTGAATATTGCTATATCAAAAATAATAAATTAAATTTAACATCTTAATTTTTAAAAAATCTAATCAATAATAATTTTAAATCATTAATTAAATATTTACTTTCACAATGAAAATATTAAAAATAAATATATTTAACATGAATAATATATTTATAAATAATTGTAAAGAAAAAAAAAAAGCATATTTTTTTTTCTAAACATGTTTGATATTTTAAATTTTTTATTTTGTTTGCATATGATTTATTACTATTTACTGTCATCTTTAAAAAAATTTTTTTTTTTTCTTTTTGTATCAAGTATCATACTCGTGTGAAAGGCTATCGTTAGATAACTATTTTTTTTACTTTTTTTTTGTCATTTAAAGAGCAGACTAATTATAGTCTCGTTCAATCTCAGGAAGTCAACGTATTTTTTTTTTTTTATGCATATATCAACATTGAAATAATATTTATCTAAATTTCTTTGTGTAAAATATATACAATAACATTTGAAGGACAAATAAGAGAAAATTTTATGTATTAATATCAACTATTTTTCGGTTATTTATTTTTTAAAATCTTCATTCTCTTATTGTCTTGATGAAAAAATTTCTCAACGTTTTTTCGATAAATTATTTCGATTAAAATTATTGTTAGATAAAAATGAAAAATTAGATTTTCATGTTAATAATTTTAAGTTATAATTGTTAATAATATATTTGAAAAAAAAAATACTTTTTTATTTTTTTTTTTCGACAGATATCCTTGTGCCAGTTTTATAGACATCGCAATCAGAGAGACACATTTGTAGCACGAAAGAGAATCCTCGTTCATGTTGTTGAAAATCACTATTAGAGAAGGTAAGAAAAAAATATATATATATATATAAAATAAATACATAAAGTTTTGCAATTTCGACATTGCGATCGAGATCTTGCAAAACAATTCTCTTTGGCCATTTTCCTTCTCGCATTAATATGAATTCAATGAACAACCGAAACAAAATACCAATCATATTCAAATTTTCAAGTACGACATTATTTTCGACATTTATTTATCACGATTTTTAACAATATTCAATTCACAAATAAACTAAAAATATATATAATTTTTTATTTTTTACTTTCATTGGAATGTTTACTGTACATAAAAAAAAAATTGCAATGTGCATATAATATATTACCAAAGGCCAATAAAAAAATTAAATAACACACTTTATACATAAAAAACTATATCATTAAAATTTTTTTGATTTAAAAATATTTTTCATAAAAGATGATAGAATTAAAGAAAAAAAAAAAATTGATTAATTTCATAGAGTTAAATTAATTTTGTAATTATCCATTAATAATTGGGAATATAATTAAATTTTTTTTTTCCATTGTACTTTCTAAATAAGGGCTAAAAAATTAAACTTTCTAAAAATGTTTTTTTTACTAATTAATACAGCATGTATATTTGAAGAAGAAAAAATATATATATTTATAAATATTGATAGATAATATAGTGATTAATTTAAAAATCATATTGAGTAATTTTTTTTTTTTTTTTTTTAAAAAA
>MKYW01000003.1:54177-126977 GCA_015776835.1 Aphidius ervi | reverse complement strand
AACATTAGAGAGTTATTCTTACAATGTGTACCGCATCAAAAAGCCGCTTAATATATATAAATTTTTTTCTTGATATTAAATATATGTATTCTTCATCTTTTATCTCAGTTGTGTACTAATACATTTGTGGTATAAATAACTAAACACGTATAAGGGTCTGCAAATATGATGTAACGTCAAGTTACGTACATGTATATTTTTCTTTCTCTCTGAATTTAAAAAAAAAAAAATCTCAAGTTAGTTTACGTTCACCTGGATATCCCTGTTGTCTGTATATTAATGTTGATGTAACCCCTTCTCTTGATGAACATCAACCTGCCCAACTCCAATAACCCATCCTCAATTCGACTGGCATCCGGGCAACTTTTATCTTCTTTGCTAAGACATTCACCGGCAATACCGCAGTTGCATCTTCGAAGTGAATTGAGAAGGTTCTTCTAATTTTTAGAAATATTATTGTCTCAGTTTAACCACATCCTTTGAAAAGTGAATTTTTTTTTTTTTTTAATTTTTTTTTAATTTTGTTGAAGTTTTTTTGAATTTTTTATCTGGAAAATACAAGTGAAATTATGACACCCAAGAATTTACTCTTCTTTTCCATTGGTTAGTTTTTTTATTAATTAATTTTTCTAAAAATTTTGAATGATTATTTGATAAATGAAAAAAAAAAAAAACAAAAAATGATTGTGCTTTTACAATTTTCAATATGAATCTCATTTATAATTTATTTATTTTTTTTTTTTTTCGTTATTTATTATTCAAATTTTTAATTCAATTTGTAAAATAATAAAAAAAAAAAAAATAAGTGGATAGTTGCTGGTGCACTAACTTGTTGGATGATTGATGAAATTATATTATTTTTTTTTTTATATAAAATATAGAATGTGCGTGCGTTAAAATTGCATGATTAATTTATTTTTTTTTAATTTTAAAATAATGTCATTTGTGTGTACAAATTAATTTGACAAAAAAAAAAAAAAAAATTATTAGTAAAATAAAAAAGAGAAAATATTGGTGAAAGAATGATTTCTTAAATTAATATTGCATGAAATGAAATGAAAAAAAGAAAAAAAAAAAAAAAACAATAACAGTAATTTTAATTAATATATATAAATAAAAAAAAGTAAAATAATATTATTTAACAAATTAAAAATCTTTATTCTATAAAATTTAAGTTTAATTTTTTAATTAAATAATAGTGTGAAGCGAATGGCGATACAATGAAGTATGTTATTGTGTAATTTTATTGTTTCAAAAGCTGGAATAGTTTGGAGCTGTGTACTGGGTCTTCAGAGACCAGCACCAAGATATTCACAACAATTTATGCCGGAAACAACATTTACCTGTCGCAACAAAATCGTGGGTAGCTACTATGCTGATCCAGAGACTGACTGCCAGTTGTTCCACGTGTGTGTTTCCGTTGCTGGTTTCATACAGGACTATAAGTAAGACAACAATTAATCCCACAACTACCCACAATAATTTATCAAAAGTATTATATTTCAATAAAATATTTTTACAAATTTTCTTTTAATAATGAAATTTATTACAAGAATTGAATAATACCAATAATTTAACTTTTATTTTTTTTAGATTCTTGTGTCCAAATGATACAGCATTTGATCAAGAAAGTCAAACATGTGCTGATTGGTATGACGTTGATTGTGAAGCAGCAACACTCTATTATGCAAGTGATAATTTTGATTTATATCGTCTTGGATCTGGTCTTGAATCACTTCACTATGATTCAATACGCACTGATGCTGAACCACAAGATCATCTTCAACGCAGTGAATCAAATGATCCAATAAGATCACCAGTTAATTTAAATCGTATTGCATCAACAACAAGTAATTACAATTCACCAAGTAATAGTAACAAAGGTGATATTCTACGTGCAAGTTCTAGTAGTAATTTTTACAATAGTAGAAATAATGGTAAAGATGATGAAGATTATGAAAATGAAAAAACATATCAAGAACCAATTCCAGCACCTAAAAAAAAATTAGGTGTACGTAAAATTGCTAGAAAACAACAATATTACAATAATAATAATAATTTAAATAATGGTAATAATTATGCATCATCATCAACAACAACAACAACAACAACTGTAGCACCACCGAAATTGCCATCACCATCACCAACATCATCATCATCATTACAAAATAATTATAGAAATTATAATACTAATCAAAGAACCACTTTTGTATCATCAACCACAACAGCTCGTCCAATTCAGGAATTTAGTAAAATTCAAAATAATCAAAAATATAATACACCAACAACGACATTTAGACCAGCATCATCATCATCTCCTCAACAATCATACAGTACAACATTTTATGCATCAAGTACCACACCTCAACCCACAACATACACTAATAATTATAATAATAATAACTACAATTCACATCAACAAACCACAAGTAATAATAACAACAATAATAATTATAATTTGGCTCAGAGTACATCATCAGTATCATCAACGACAAACAAGCCAATTTCTTTCAATCAAAATTATCAACAAAGTGTAATAACAACACAAAAACCAACAACATATAATCAAAATTATCAAGCTAATTTTAATAATCATAATTCATTTAATAATAATAATCAGAATAAACAATTAAATCAACAAAATTTACGACAACAATCAACAACATTTGAACCAACATCAAATTATCAACAAACTGAAACAACAAATTATCAAACAAGAAATTATAATAGTAATAATAATGTACAAAGATCAACAGTAGCACCAGTATTTCCAACAACAATATTGCCAACAACTGATTATGATAATTATGATAATAATGATAATCAATATACTGGTAAAGCAAATTTTGTAACACAAAAACAAAATATTGTATTACCAACAACAACAACAAAATATTATCAAAATTATTCACCAACAACATATTCAAGTGTTGCTAAAAAAATTGATAATGGTAATTCACGTGGTGGTGATCGTTATAATGCACAAGATAATGATAATGGACAATATTATGATAAAAATAATTCAGCAAAATCAAGTCAATATTTTGATTCAACAAAATCACCTAAAAAAGTTACACAATTTAATAATAATAATGGTAAATTTTTTGAATCAAGTACTGCACTTTATGATTTATCAAGAGCACAAACTGGTCTTGGATTTAGTCCAGCAAGTGTTAATTTACTTGCTGAATTACCAAAAACAACAACACCATCATCAAATAGGTAAATCATTTTTTTGATATTTTATTTAAGAGAAATTCAATTGATGCTAAAAAAAAAAATATATACTTAAACTTTCTTATTGCCAAATGATTTAATTTTATTTATGTTTTTTTTTTTTGCTATTCATTTACAAGATAAATTATTACAAAAAAAAAAAAAATAAATACTAAATAATAATTATCTGATTAACATAAGTCATTTGACCTTCTTGAACAAAGGCGGATTGAGATACAAGAAAAGTCATTTGTATATTTTTTTATATTTATTTATTGTGTATTATATATTATAACTTTCACTTCCGGTTTTTTTTTTTTGTTAAATTTTATTCTTCTTTATCTAGACGAAATGGTTCACCCACCACTTACAACCCAAACAGTTTCAATGGCAATAATAATCAACGTTCATCTCATCATCATCATCAACAACAACAACAACAACAATCAACAACACAAAGAGTTACAGCTTTCCCAAGTACAACATCAAAGCCAATATCATCAACAACAAAATTTATTGATGCAACAACAGCCAAATCCAAGGCCTCTAAAAAAAGTGACTATGATTATGCATACTATGACAATGCAAGTGCTCTGGAATATGACAGTCTTGATCAAGAATCATCAAAACTTCCAAGAAATTAAAATAATTAATTAGATATTTGTCGTTTGTTTTTTTTTTTTATAATTTTAAAGTTTATTATTTTAATTTTATAAATGAATTTAATTAATAATCACAGAAATTTCTAGCTTGTTTTTCAAAGCAACAGTGATTTTAATTTTTCTTTTTTTTTTTTTTTTTGATAATNTTTTTTTTTTTTTTTTTTTTTTTGATAATAGAAAATACGTGTCCTTGATCTAGTCTTTGGTAAATTAAATAATATTTTTAATTTATTAAAGACTGATTTGGACAAACGGATATGGGAATACTTGAAGATATGCTCAAAATTTTTATCATCATAATTCGTGCGATAATATCTTTCGATAATTATTTCAAACCTTGAAGGTGTTTATCAAAGATTGTGTGTTTGATAAATTAAATAATTATTGTTTTTTTTAGTTATCAGTATTTTAGAGCTAGAGAGTATGTAAATTCTATTTTTTTTTCTTCAATTTCTGCAATTAAAAAAAATGACAATGAATTTTTCATTTAATAGCATGTGTACTTAATGTCATGATTTTTTTTTTTTTTAAATAAATTTTTTTAAATAATTTTAATATCACCCGCATGAATTGCAAATTTATAAATTGCTATTTAATAATTTTTTGTATTCTTATTATCTGTACTGAGTGTATATATATTTTAAAAAATATTATAAATAAAACAAAAAAAAATAAATAAATAATTCATAAACTAAAAATAATGTTATATATTTAATTTTTAATTTTTTTTTTTTACCTCACTATTTTGTTGATTAAAAAAAAAAAAAAACAAAGCGAGTTTGTTTTTTTTTTACATCATGGAACATTGATGAAAAAATGAATTGATAATTACTAATTGATAATTATTAATTAGTAATTATTTACTGTAATTATCAATCACAGTAATTTGTTTTTTTTTTTTAATCAGGATATGTAAAGTCGAAATGTTTTGACATTATACATTGAAATTTTATCATATTAAATGTATATAATAATAATGTATTAAAAATTGTTGTACAATTGATAAAATTGATAAAATAATAAAATGATAAAACAACAAAATTCATAATGTTGAGTTGAATTGTATACAAACATGCAATGTTTCTCAATTTAAATAATAATTTAAAAATTCGTGCTAGCTAACAAGTCGTCATAAATTACCATTTATAATTATCTGTATAATTGTATTTTTTTTATGATAAATAAACAAGTATTTAAGGAAAAATATTTTGCTTATTTGCAGCATTTATTAGTTGCAAATATATTTGCTATTTGTTGATAAATTTATTGTAATAATGGCAATGATAACAAAATTTTTAAGTGTAGATGCAGTGATGGTGCTTGCATCATTTGTTATTCTATCATATTTATATATGACAAGAAAATTTAAATTTTGGAAAAAACTTGGTGTCATGGAACAATCACCAACTCCATTTATTGGTAATATCGGGGAAATGATGATGATGAAGAAATCACCGGGTCAGTGGCTACAAGACATGTACAATTGGAGTTCTGGACTACCCTACATGGGTTTTTATGTATTTGATAGACCATTTTTTCTTGTACGTGATCCTGATTTGATAAAAAATATACTTGTTCGTGATTCAAATATATTTCAAAATAGATTTGTCAGTGCAAGTAGTGATGATCCACTTGGAAGTGTTAATTTATTTTTAGCTAAAAATCCAATATGGAAATTGATACGTCAAAAATTAACACCAATTTATACATCAGGAAGATTAAAAAAAATGTTTGAATTGATGAAAGAAGTTGGACATGATTTTGATAAACATTTAGAATCATTAGGACTTGAAGGTAATTAAATATTATATTATTATTTTAATATTAATTAATTAATTTATTATTATTTAAAGGTAAAGGAAAAAATATTGAATTTAAAGAAATATCTGCTAAATTTACAACTGACATGATAGCCACAACAGCATTTGGTTTGAGAGCAAATTCACTTAATGATCCAGATGCTGAATTTAGAAAAGAAGGAAGAAAAATTTTTAGTTCTGGAATTTATAGAAATTTTGAATTAACATCGTTATTTTTTTTACCACAACTACTTAAACCATTGGGTCTTAGATTTATACCAAAAGACAGTACAAAATTTTTACGAAGTGTTATTATGAGTACAATTGATGAACGTGAAAAATCAGGATGTCAAAGAGGTGATCTTATTGATCTTTTAGTTGACTTACGACGTAATCAAGTTGATGGTCCAGAAAAAGAATTATTCAGTAATTATTATTATATAAATTTGCTTACTTTTATTTTATAAATTACATCAACATTAATTATTTTTTATACAACTTCTAGAATTCGATGGTGATAATCTCGTTGCTCAAGCAACTGTATTTTTTACTGGAGGTTTTGAAACAAGGTAATAATTAATAAATAATATTTTTTTAAAATAATTTTATAATGTTTTTATTGTTTTATTAAATAGCTCAAGTGTATTGTCAATGGCTCTGGGAGAATTAGCAATTAATCCAGAAATTCAGACAAAACTTCGTAATGAAATTTTGGAATATCTTGGTCAAAATAAAGGCCAAGTAACTTATGATATGGTAATTTATAAAATTTATTTAATATTATTTGTTAATGTATATATTTTTAATTGTATTTTAATTTATTAAATATATTACAGATAAACACAATGCCTTATTTGGATATGATTGTTAAAGAAACATTGAGAAAATATCCACCTCTTCCAATTTTAGATCGTGAAGCATTGGATGATTATAAAATTCCAAATTCTAATTTAACACTACCAAAAGGTACTCCTGTTTATATATCACTTTATGGACTTCACTATGATCCAGAATATTTTCCGGAACCACAAAAATTTATTCCCGAAAGATTTACTCCAGAAGCTAAGGAAGAACGTAGAAGTGGAGTTTATTTACCATTTGGTAATTTATTTAAAATATGATTTTTCATTGACAATTTTAAATAAATTTATAAATAAATATGTAAATTTTATTTACAGGTGATGGACCACACGTATGTATTGGTAATATTATTTTTTCATTTTAAATTATTATAAATAATATAATATAGCTATTGAAAATAATTAAATAATAATTGTTATTTAGGTTTACGAATTGGATTGATGCAATCAAAGCTGGGATTAATTAATTTATTGTCAAAATATGAGGTGTCACCTTGTGAAGAGACACAAATTCCAATGCGATTTAATCCTCGATGTTTGATAACAACAGCGGAAAGTGGTATCACTTTAAACATTCGTAAACTTGTTAATTAAAATATAAACAAATAAATATTAACAATATTATAAATCACATAAATAATAATTAATATTTTAAATTATAACTTGTGTATAAATTAATATTATTAATACATTATTATATTATGGAAATAAAAACATTGTAAAATTTAATTATCATAGTAGGGTTATTTATTTTTTTTATTATTCTATTGCTATTCATTTTTCTTATAGATAAAATATTATTGGTGTTATTATATTTATACATTTGCACTTTGAAATACTGTGATATTTTTTTTTTTATTCTATACATTTATTGTACTGATTAACTTAACAAGTTTATCATTATGATTTATGACGTTCACATTACAGAAGCGTTGAAAATTTTTAAAAATAAAACCTCAATAAGAAATTTGATACTTAACAGAGGAAAAATTTCTATAAATATATGAAAATGAATATAAATTTAAATAATAAAAAGTTTATATTTATTATTGATAAGAAAAAACAGGAAAAAAAAATCGAATATTATTGTTTATACATTTATGATTATTTTGTCTTGCCCCTGTTATTTGATAAATGATATAAAATTGTTTGCAATATGTTGATAAAAGCATTCAGTTTTCTGAATCAGTTTGTGTATGTTATTTGAAAATACTGCAGTCAAATCATTTGAATAAAATTCAACTAAAAAAATTATAAATTATTCTGAAAAATGGTGTATATCTATTTTTTTGTTTTGATAATTATACTGATCCTACTGGCATATTTTTATATGACTAGAAATTTTTTATACTGGAAAAAAAGAGGTGTAAAGTTCGTAGCACCATTGCCATTTGTTGGAAATCTTTTGGATTTGATAACAGTTAAAAAATCACCAGGACAATTACTTGATGGATTATATAATAGTACAGAAAATGAGCCTTATGTTGGATTTTTTGGATTAGATAAACCAATGCTTTTGATACGTGATCCAGAGATTATAAAAAATGTACTTGTTAAAGATTTCAACTTTTTTAATGATAGATTTGCTGCGACAAGTCCAAATGATCATTTGGGTTATGCAAATTTATTTCTATTAAAAAATCCAGCATGGAAATATGTCAGATCAAAATTAACACCAATTTATACATCTGGACGTTTGAAATTAATGTTTGAACGTATGCTAGAAGTTGTCTTTGATTTGGAAACTTATCTTGCATCTCTTGACCTAAAAGGTTCGATAATTAAAATTAATAAAATAGAATTCTTTGATGTAATTTAATTGTATGTTTTTTTACTGATACTTTTAGGTAATGGAAAATCAATTGAGTTGAAAGAAATATGTGCCAAATTTACAACAGACATGGTAGGAATAACTGCGTATGGATTGAAAGTCAATTCTCTTAATAATCCAAATGCTGAATTTCGTAAAAATGGACAAAAAATGTTTCAATTATCTTATCAACGAGTACAGGAATTTAACACAGTATTTTTTGCACCAGTATTGACAAAAATATTTGGTATTCAATTTTTTTCAAATAAATTAACCAAGTTTTTGCGTGATGCTTTGTGGTCCACCATTATTGAACGTGAACAATCTGGACAAAAAAGAAATGATTTAGTTGATTTATTAATTGAACTAAAAAATAATGATGTAAATAATCCTGATAAAAAAATTTTTGGTAAATTTGTGTTTATTATTTTTTGATATTTTATTTATTTTTTAAAGCTAAATTATTATTTTATTATTAATTAATATAAATAGAATTTGATGGAGATAATTTAACTGCTCAAGCTGCTGTATTTTTTACTGCAGGGTAAAAAAAAATATATTATAATTGTTTGATAATTGTTTTTTAAAAAATAATATTTAAATTATTAATTAAATTATTTTCAACAGATTTGATACTTCAAGTTCATTATTAAGTTTTACTTTATATTCATTGGCTTTACACCCGGAAATTCAAGATCGTGTTAGAGAAGAAATGAAAAATACTCTCAATGAAAATAATGGAAAACTAACATACGAAATAATGGTAGATAATTGCAATTATAATTAAATATATAAATAATTTATTTTTCATTTAAAAAGACTTAATTTTCTATTTTTTTTAGATGAACCAACTGACTTACACACAAATGGTTATATCAGAAACATTGAGATTATATCCAGTACTGCCATTTTTAGATCGAGTTGCTGATGAGGATTATAAAATTCCTAATCATGATTTAGTCATTGAAAAAGGAACACCAGTTTTTATTTCAATTTCAAGCATTCAAATGGATCCAAAATATCACGATAATCCAGATAAATTTGATCCTGAAAGATTTTTTAATGTCAACACAAATGCAGCATCATCAGCATATTTTTCATTTGGCATGGGGCCTCATTCTTGTATCGGTAAAAAAAAAAAAAATATTCCACTTATTATAATCAATAAGATTTAAAATATTATTATTAAATTTATAAATTGTTTTTCATGTTAATTTCTAGGTCAAAGATTGGGTTTACTCCAAACAAAACTTGGTCTAGTAAAAATGATTTCAAATTATGAATTTACACCTTGTAAAGAGACTGTTAATCCACTTGAAATCAGTCCAAAAGGTTTATTAACAGCAACGGAGTCAGGCATTTATCTAAATGTCCGAAAAATTGACGATTAATAATTATTATCAATATGCACAAAATTTTTAAATAACGATTGTTTTTTCCTGTTGTTAATTTTTTTTTTTATCAAAAATTATCTTTCAAAGTCAATGCTGATGTATGTTTGCCTCAATGCTGTATATCAAAGAAAAAGAGATAAATTTTTATTTTTTTTTTCTTTCATAAATAAACAGATAAAAAATTCGTAAAATAATTCAAAAATAAAATTATTTCAATTATTTTGTACACAGATATGAAGAAGAAAAAAATAATCTAAAGAAAAGATAATGACAAAAATTACATGTCATTTTTTTTTTTCCATTGTTTATAATATCATTTAATCGTTTATTAAAATTTGATAAATAGATAATGACAACGAGATACACGCCACGCAACATGAATCTTTTATTTAAAGTACCTTATTATTAAAAATAATGAAAATTAAAATTACACGATGACTTTACAGTTTTATCACAACAAGATAACAAGTATTTACAAAATAGCTTGATATATTTCTTGTCAGTTAAATTCCAATTAGTGAAACAGTTGGTTTATATTATTTTTCTTTAAAGTTTATTATTCTTTACGATGGCATATGTATTAATTATTTTATTGTTAACATTGATATTTTTTTTGTACATTTATATGACAAGAAATTTTTCATACTGGAAAAAAAGAGGTGTAACATTTGTATCACCTTGGCCATTATTTGGAAATTTATTTGATTTAATAACTAGTAAAAAATCAGCTGGACAATTTTTTGATGATATTTATAATAATTCAAGTGACCAGCCTTATGTTGGATTTTTTGGATTAGATAAACCAATGCTTGTGATACGTGATCCAGAGATTATAAAAAATGTACTTGTTAAAGATTTCAACTTTTTTAATGATAGATTTTCTGCTGCGGGTCAAAATGATAATTTAGGCTATTCAAATTTATTACTTTTAAAAAATCCAGCATGGAAATATGTGAGATCAAAGCTAACACCAATTTATACATCTTCACGTTTGAAATTAATGTTTGAACGAATGCTGATTGTCGCACTTGATTTTGATACTTATCTTGAATCTCTTGATTTAAAAGGTATGATTATTAAAATTAAAAAATTAAATTCTTTAACGTAATTTAATTGTATGTTTTTTTGTTGATAAATTTAGATAAAGGAAAATCGATTGAATTGAAAGAAGTATGTGCCAAATTTACAACTGATATGATAGCAATGACGGGATATGGTTTGCGAGCAAATTCACTGAACAATCCAAATGCTGAATTTCGTAAAAATGGAGAAAAAATATTTAAACCAACATTTTATAGATCAATAGAATGGAATACCAGAACATTTGCACCACATTTAATGGGTCTATTTGGTTTTACATTCTTCACAAAAGAAGCAAGTGCATTTTTGCGTGATGCTTTATGGACAACAATTATTGAACGTGAAAAATCTGGACAAAAAAGAAATGATTTAGTTGATTTATTAATTGAACTAAAAAATAATGATGTAAATAATCCTGATAAAAAAATTTTTGGTAAATTTGTGTTTATTATTTTTTGATATTTTATTTATTTTTTAAAGCTAAATTATTATTTTATTATTAATTATTATACATAGAATTTGATGGAGATAATTTAACTGCACAAGCTGCTATATTTTTTACTGCTGGGTTTCATACATCAAGCTCACTTTTGTCATGCTCATTATATGAATTGGCTTTACATCCAAAAATTCAAAGCCATGTTAGAAATGAAATGAAAATTCTTCTTGAAAATAATCATGGAAAAATAACATATGACTTGGTAATAATATATTTTTTCGTATAATTATAAAAATATTATTATTTATATATTTATATATTATTATTTATAAAATTATTAGATGAATCAACTTAATTACACTGAAATGGTACTAAATGAAACACTGAGAAAATATCCAGTATTGCCATTTTTGGATCGTGTAGCTGTTGATGATTATAAAGTTCCTAATCATGACATGATCATTGAAAAAGGAACACCTATTTTTATTCCAGTATCAGCTGTTCAAATGGATCCAAAGTATTTTAACAATCCAAATGAATTTAATCCTGAACGTTTTTCTGAAAAACCAACAACAGGAACATATATTCCATTTGGAATTGGCCCACATGCATGCATTGGTATACAATTAAATTTTATTTGGTTTTTTTTTCTTTGTTGGATAATCATTAATTTGTTTATTTTTGTATTTAAATTTTTCAAGGTCTTAGATTGGGTTTACTCCAGGCAAAATTGGGATTATTAAAAATGATTTGTAAATATGAATTTTCACCGTGTAATGAGACAATGATACCAATTAAAATGAGCACAAAAGGATTATTGATGATACCAGAATTTGGTATTACTTTAAATGTAAAAAAAATTTAAAATATTTTTTATTTTAATACAGTATAAATGAATTGTTTTATTTTGAATTGAAAAGACAGTTTTAATTTGACTTATTATGAAAAATTAAAGTTTAATTATTTATATTATTTTTTTAACGTAAAAAAATTATAAATCACCTGTGTGAGAAACAGCGATTGCTGGCAAAAATTTTATATGTTAAACATTAAAAATATTTTTAAAAGTTGAATATCAAATTGCAATATAATTCCATCACTTTGTTGAACTATATTCATAAAATTAATATAAAAAACTGTATTTAATAGAGTGAGTAATTTTATTACATAAAATATCACCCAACCGGTTTTCTCTTTAATATTTTTTTATATAATAATGATAGATACTAACGACTTGTTGATTACAACACATCATATGCGTCGTAAATCGACAAGCGAATTGGAGTTTGTTCCGAGGTCATAAAAATTGATAATAAATTAATCGATTTGACCGATGCCAACAAAATATCAGTTGTTATTCAGAACTCGAAACGATAACAATGTTTAACTAATTTAAAAAATATATATAAACAATATAAATGTTAAATAATAAATTTAAAAAGTTTAAAAATATAATTTAAATAAAAATGTTACTATTAACATTATCATTGATTTTTTTAATATTTTTAATCTTATATTTTTATATGACTAAAAATTTAAATTATTGGAAAATACGTGGTGTTGAATATGAAAAACCAATATCATTTTTTGGCAATACATTTGGTTTATTTATTTCGACAATTGGAATAACTCCATTATTTAAAAGAATTTATAATTATTCATCTGATGCACCTTATGTTGGTTTTTTTACATTTAACAAACCAATGTTACTACTACGTGATCCTGAAATTATAAAAAATATACTTGTTAGAGATTTTAGTTTTTTTAAAGATCGATATGCTAGTACAGTTGCTCATGAAAAACTTGCAAGCTCTGGATTATTTATGTCTAAAAATCCACAATGGAAATATGTGAGAGGTAAATTAACACCACTTTATACATCTGTTAGATTGAGAAAAATGTTTGAGAGAATGCTTGATGTAGCTGTTGATCTTGATACTTATATGGATTCCTTAAATTTGACAGGTAATTTATTTATTTATATATACATTGCGTATATTCTTTATTTTTATTAATTTATAATTTAATTATTAGATAGTGGAAAAGTTATTGAATTTAAAGACCTGTGTGCTAAATTTACAACTGACATGATAGCCACAACTGCATATGGTTTAAAAGTAAATTCTCTCAATAATCCAAACGCTGAATTTAGAAAATACGGTCAAGAATCATTTGAGGCAACTTTCATGCGTAATATTGTCATATGTTCAATGTTTTTTTCTCCAAAATTAACAAGATTTTTTGATTTTAAATGGTTCTCACCAAATGCAACAAATTTATTAAGAAGTGCATTTTGGTCAACGTTAAATCAACGTGAAGAATCTAAAATTAAACAAACTGATCTTATTGATCTTTTAATTGAATTAAAAAATAATCAACCTGATCATGAAAAATCTCTTTTTGGTAAATACATATTATTTTACATTATTATCTATATATAAATATTAATAAAATTTATTTAATTATATAAATATATTTTTAGAATTTAATGGTGATAACATTGTTGCCCAAGCTGCAATTTTTTTTACAGCAGGTAAATATTTAAACAAAAAAACAACAAAATAACTAGTATATAATATTTATAAATATTTTATTAAATAGGTTTTGAAACAAGCTCAAGTTTATTTGCATTTACTCTTTATGAATTGGCAATTAACCCTGATATTCAAAGTCGATTAAGAAGTGATATTAATAATGCACTGAAAAAAACAAATGGTATCATAACTTATGACATGGTAAAATGTTTTTTTTTTAAGGTTTTATCATAACCATTTAATAGTAAATAATTAAAATTAATTTAAATCAATTTGTTTTAGGTAACAACATTACCATATTTGGATATGATTGTACATGAAACATTGAGAAAATATCCACCATTGCCATTTCTTGACAGAATTGCTGCTGATGATTACAAAGTTCCTGGTACTAATTTAATTATTGAAAAAGGTATAGGAGTATTTATTCCATTGACTGCTATTCACAGTGATCCACAGTATCATGAAAACCCAGATAAATTTGATCCAGAAAGATTTTCTGAAGAAAATAAAGAATCAATTAAATATTCTTATTATCCGGTAATTAATTTATTGTATTATTTTTTTATTATTTATATTTATTTTTATATTTAATATATTTATTTTTTCAAAATTAAAGTTTGGTGATGGACCAAGAAATTGCATTGGTAAGTTGATAATTTATTGATAAATTATTTAATCATCTAAAATTTATAGATAAATTAAATTAATATGAATTAAATTATGATATTTCTTTTTATATTATTAGGAATGAGATTAGGATTAATACAATCAAAGCTGGGTTTAATAAAAGTCATTTCAAAATATGAATTTACACCCTGCAAAGATACTCTTATTCCCATGGAGTTCAGTACCAAAGGATTATTCAGCACTCCAAAAACTGGAATTTATTTAAATACTCGAAAATTATAAAAAAAAAAAACATTAAAAATAATTAAAAACAAGTATTTTAATTACTATTATTACTAGGAATATTTTTAATATGTTATATTTGTTTTTTGTTATGGTATATATGTTTTATTTTATGCACTTATATACGTTCATTTACAAAAAAAACTATTAATCATATTGTAGATTTTTTTTTTTTTTTCTTGTAATACACTTTTTTACGTACTATTCTTTTTTTATTATCTTATTTTGACAATGTAATATCAATCCAAGTGAATAAATAATTGAGATGCTTGAAAGAAAAAAAAAGAAAAAAATCTTTTGCTTTAATTTTTCATTCCACAGTTATAATTAAACACACCAATTAACTATAAATTAACTAAAAAAGAAAAAAATTATATTTTTTGACATTAATTACTTTGTGGATTATTTTTTAAAATTATTTGTCGACTCGCCTGCGAGCGATTTTATTAATTCAAAGTCATACTTTACGTAAAATTCATACGATTTCTTAAATATTAAAGACATTATTTTTTTTTTTTCCATATAGATATATATATATTTTTTTAAATATTAGTTTGTTTGAATATATTGTCACAAACAATGATATTTTAATGTAATTTATTTATCATGATTAAATTTTAATTGATTAATCAGTAGTGATATATATTTTCCACAAATAAATAAGGCAAAAAATATATTTACAATCACAAAAACGCCTTTTTTAAATTATTTAAACAATAAATTATTATTATCGACAAGATTATTTTCATTAATTATCATATTTCCAATGAAAAAAAAAACACTCAATATTTTTAAACGTCGAGCTTAAATGTGCATTAATTTTTTTTTAAAAAGTGCATCATCGATATTTTTTTTTTTTTAATTCTATTAACATTATACGATACGTTTTTAACATAAATGATTAATTTTTTAATTTCAGATGTTGTCAATGAATAGTTTTATTGTATTATTAATTAATTTTTTTTTTTTACGAATTTTATCATCTTAATTGACTAACTCGGCAATGATATTTGATAATTATTTATAAGAATAAAAATTAAATTTACAAAATATATAATTAAATAGTTATAATAAAATAATATTATAAATTAAAAAACTATTTGTGGATGCTGTATGATGACCCACATTAATTAATAATTAGGCCAAGTTATCGAAGAGAGACAGGAAGTTAATTTAAATAAATAAATGACAAACATCAGGCACAGGTAGTAGTTTTTTTTTTTTTTTTNTTTTTTTTAATATAATTATAGAGACTTGTTTCATTTGAATTTTTTAATAATTATTATTTTATTTTGGTTCAATTAAAATTCCGGAATGCATTTTTATATATTTTTTTTTCAACTGGCATAAAAATATTTGTTCATTTTTTATTTTAAAATAATTTTTTTGAGAAGTACACTTTTTTAGAGTTAATAAAATTGGTCGTAAGTTTTATATTTTTTGTTTTGTTGTTATATAATAATTATCATGTTGAAAAAATTAATTTAAAAAATTATTGGATTTTGGTAACAAGAAACAAAGAAAAAATTAAACGACAGTCATAAAAATTAATTAATTAAATTGTTTTTTTTCTTAGTCCAATCTATTGGGACAATGACGATATAAACATAAGACTAGAGTTCAAAAATACATGCGTTAAAATCGCCGTACAGAAAAAAAAAAAAAATAATATTAATAATAGTAAACATATACACACTGGTGAAGTATAAAAATATAAATATTTAAACAATCAAAATGATTATTATTGCAAACGAGAGAAAATAAATGTAAAATTGAAAAAAAAAAAAATAATTGTTTAATAAATTTTTAGTTTTTTTTTTTCTCATTTTTCATTCGATTATTTATTTATTTTTCATGAAAACGATTAATGTATTTGTTGATTGATTAATATCTAGTCATTTCTACATGACCTATAAAACTGAACGATATTTTTCATCTACTTATTTAATATCTATTGTATTTTTATTATTCAACATTCAAAAAAAAAAAAAAACAAAAAAACCATTTACTCGTTATTTTTCAAATCAATATTCAAAATAACACTAATAAATAAATAAAAAAAAAAAAACATAACAAACCCTAATTTTTGTTATGTTTTCATGAATGTTTGTAATTTTATTTTTACATTAATAATTTTATCATTTAAATATCATGAATACCGCTCGAAAAAATAATTAACCACAAAATTAAAATACAATTAAATAATAAACGCACATTTGTCATATTAATAATAAAAATTAATAATAATATTACATTTAAATTATGAGAAATAACAATACTGTAATTTGTGAATATTTTATCGTTTCACATTTATTTCGTTGATGCATTTAATTACCAATAATTTTGTCTACGATTTTTAAATATTTTCAATAACTACAAACTAAACAATAATTATAATAATTCATACATATTTTGATAATATTAAATATATATTTAATAATAATATATATTCAATATACATTTATATATTTTTGTTAAAATGTTTTCTTAATTATTTGATTGATTTATTTATGTTTTTAACAAACAACATTAATAATTACTTTATTAGGCTATTTGTTTGGTTTGACAATAAATAAAATGATCAAACAATTATAATTATCACTCGATTAAAACCGTCATCATCATGAAAATTTTAATATTGAGCCTAACGATTGACTTTACCACTTCTAAAATTCAAAGATTTATATCACCACTAATATTTTAATTCACAATAATTATGCATTTCAATTGATGATCAAGATGATCTGTTGAATTTGTAAATACAAGATCCAAAAAAAAAAAATGGAAACAACAATCCAGCGATATAATATAATATTGACGTTGATTTAACCAGTGCAACAAGATGATTTTTTATCGCTAAAAATATATCACTTGACTTCTTCATGTCCAGGTGATGATGGTAATTCATTTGTATGACGTTTTGGACGAAAACTAGCAGTTAATGATGATATCCAACCACTTTGTGATGGTTGATCATGCAATGAACCACTGTTACTTGGTGTACGTGTACCATCAATACTCATACCAGATTTAAAACGTGAAAATATACCACCAGTTGTTGATTTTTTAGTACTACTTGGTGATGAAAAACCAAATGGTTTTTTAATAATTTTAGTTGAATCATTGTATAACATTGAATCAAGACTACCAGTATGTTGTAAATCATCAATAGTTTTATTTTCCAATGAACCTAATAATAAATTTTCATTTTGTTTTGTTATTTTTGATATATCTTCCATACTTGCTGAACTTCTTCTTATTTCAACTTTTTCAATATTTTCATCAAGTAAATTTGAACTACCTGGTAGAACAATAATTTCTGGTTTTAATTTTTTTCTAATATCAATTTCATGAAAATTTAATATTTTTTGTTGTTCTTTTGTTAATTTTAAACTTTGTGATTTATTTATTGTTATTTTACCTTCGGGATTTGATAAATTACGTTTATGTTTTATTGTTTGTGTATCAACAATATCATTTGATGATGGAAATAATTCAAGTGATGATGATGGTCTTTTATCTTTTGTAAATACCATACGCCAACTTTTATTTTTACCATCATGTGATTTTTTAGTTTTTGGTAATGTCATTGCACGTTTATCAAATTGTGTTACAATTTGACAATCTTTTTTATTAATATTATTTGTTTTAACCAAATTACAACGTTTACATAATACAAGCAAATTATTTTGTTTTGGTGATGGCGTTGTTGTTGTTGTTGTTGATTGACTAGTACAACTAGTCATAACTGAATTACTTTTAGTTAAACATTTACCAAATTGTTGTTGTTGATTTTTAGTTGTTTTTGTTAATGGTGATTCTTTTGAATCAAAACTAATACTAAGACGATCAGTAAAATTACGTAATCTTGATAATAATGATTTATGATTATTGACTGTTGTTTTATCATCACAACAACAACAATCATTAATAACAATAATATCTTTACGTATTATTTTATCATCATCTCCATCATTATCATTGATTGTTGTTGTCATTGTTGTTTTTGCTGTTATTTTTGTTGTTGATGTTGTTGTTGTTGTTGTTTTTTTTTTAGGTGATTTATTTGTATTATTATTATTTATAATTTCCGTATTAATACCATTTTCATTGGTATCAATTTTGCTACTATCATTATCATCTTTTTCATATTCTTCAATAATACGTGTATCATCACCAGATCTAGCACTAACTGGTGAACTCATATCACTACTTATAATTTCACCACGTGATTTTTTTCTTTCACGTTCATGATCTTTAATTGCTTTAACCAAATCATTATTATGATAATAATCAAATGATGATTTTTCTCTACTACCTTTACGACTACCTGGATAACTTTTACGTCCAGCAGATGTTGTTGCAATATTACCTTCAGTTGATATTTTAAATTTTAATGTTTTTTCTGATATTTCAACTTCAGTTGCTGTTTCTGGATCTGAACTTTCATTATCATTTTCAGCATCATCTTCAATTAGCTGATTATCATTATCATCTTCAATTGAACGTGAACGTGAACGTGAACGTAATGTACTACATATTGATCTTTTTGATTTCATACTTTGTGATGATGTTGATTTAATAACAATTGATGATGATAATGTTGTATTTGTATTTATTGGCATTGTTGATAATGTTGATTCACCAACATCAACAATACTTTTACGATGATGACGTTCATCTTTTGCTGCTTCATTTAAACGACGATAATATTCAAGTGCATCACGTACTGGTTGTACAATTAAATCATCAAGTTCAGTTAATAATTCACCTAATGATTCAAATAATGGAAGTAAAACAAGACCAATAAAAGAACATTGTGATGATGGTTTTGTAACTTTATCACGATCCATAAATGGTGTTACTGGAAGACCTTCTAATTTTTCAGCATCACTTTGTTTGAAAAATTCTTGCAGTAACTGGTCCAGCCAGGGTTCTGCAACTTCCATTGGACGAGCTTCATTACTTATGTCTGCTACTTTTATCAAAACCATTGACAACTGTAATTATAATTTTACAATTAAATAATTAAATAAATAAATAAATAAATAATATATATTTACCAAATTAATATGTGATTTATTTGAATAATCAAATTCTGAAATAGTATCATTAAATTGTCCAAGTATTTCATTGTGTCTTGCCATATCAGTTGCAAGTATACATCTTATTATTCCTTCACGAACAGTTCTATATGTTGTTGAATCAAGTGATGCTAATATATTACATTCTGGTGATTCAAGAACTCTAAATGCCACTGAACAATGATGATTTTCTAATGGTGATATATCATTATATCTCAATGCTAATTCAGTTCTTGCATTTATTTGATAAATATTATTATAACCAGGATGATCAAGATCATGACAAATACATGATACAATAAGTACCAATACTTCTAAATGTCCAATTTTATTTGGAAGATCAACAGCCCATGCAATTGCGTACATCTATATATATAAAATATAAATTAAAAAAAAATAAACAATTTAAATTAAATAATAATAATAATAATAATATACTTTACCATTTGGGCAACGCAAAAACAATGACGAAAATTGTGAAATGGTACTGCATTGTAATTATTATATACTTCATAAAGAAAATTACGAAGTATTGGAAATGGTATATCAAACTTTTGTGGTAATTCAAGTTCAATAAACATTGTTTGAAGCATCAATAATAATTCCTCATCTTTCCATTGTCCAGCATCAAATGCAGGTGAACGAAGCCATTTATTGACACTCAATGACAATGATATATCACTGAAACCAAAAATATTAAAATTTAAAACAATTCAATTCAATCAAGCATAAATAAATTTACATGAAATAAAAAATTCTATAATCACTGTAAATTTAAAAAATAATTTTCTTAAAGCAGCAATTATTTCAAGGTCATACGAGGCCGACGATCTCTTACAATAACCGAGTGTACTTGTAATCACGTAATTGACGGTCACATGTAGCTCTCACTCAAGATGAAAGAAAAAAAAAAAAAAAATTAAAACAAATAAATAACAAGTGTATGAAAAAGTGACTTGTAAATTAACTCGAGATATTTATCATTATATTAAAAATTCACAATCTATTTGATTATAGTTTTGATGATAAAAAAGATTAAGAAAATTTAAAAATTAACATTTGATTTATTATAATTATTTTTATTTATTGTTTAATTTATTTTTATGATAATTTTAAATTGGCATTTTAATTGAGAATTCATACAATGAATTAGCTAGAATTATTTAATTAATTAAATGATAAAATATTTATGAATTGAGTTAGTATATAAAATCGTAAAACTATTCGAGGAATGTTCTTGAGTATACATGAGTATTAAAAACACATACTTGTCATAATTTAATAACAAATAAATTAACTTAAATTTTCAATTATCAACAAGAAATTTTAATCAATTTATTTTGTATTTTTATTTTTCAATTGAAGAAGATTGATTAATCCAATTGTTTCATCAGATGCAACTGTGTATCTTGATTAATAAATGAATAGAAAATAAAATAAACAACAACGATAAATGAACAATAAAATTTTATTAACAATGAAGATATTGTTGATATAGAATGAAAAGCTATATACTTGCTAGAAAGACTCTCAGTGTCTGAAAAAAATTTATGAAAATAAAAAAAATTGAAAATAAAAGCTTTGCAAGATGTCAAAGAAACTGTGACTATTATTTTTTTTTTTAAATTTTTTATTTTAAATTGTACATTCAAAGTAAAAGAGAATTATTATTCGTAAAATATATCAAGCTTTTGTTTATCATATTTTTATTATTTTCCATTCTGTGTATGTTTTTTTTTTTTATTTTCTATTTTTTTTTTTTTTTTTTAAATNTATTTTTTTTTTTTTGTTTACTTGTCAGATATTTCAATGTCTATCTAATTAAATACCTGATGATCAAAAAATATATACCTACTTGAATGAATAACAACAAGAAAATAAATACTTAAATTTGCAAAAATAAAAAAAATAAAATATGCAATTTAAATAGAGACATATAGTGTTACAAGTGAATTTGGATTTTGGGTATTTAATTTAGATTGATATTTCGAGAATTTTCCAGAGAATAATGAAGAGAATGATATGCATCACAACAATGAATATATGTATCTATCATAATAACAACAAATGTCATGAAAATCATAGTCAAATATTAATTGGTGGTCATGATAATATTTGAAGCATGAATAAATTGTTCTTCAACAATGACAAACATTTTGTCAAATTGCAATTTATAAATTAAATTTAATATACAAACTACCTAAATATAATTATTTAAATATCATCATAATTTAGATTAAATATTTAATAATACTATTTTTAAATTTGCAAGTTATTAAAATTAAATATAAATATTTTTATAATAAATTAAAAAATAATGAAAAAGAAATAAAAAAAAAATAATTTAACAAATTCTAATTAGTTAAAATAATATTTATAAATTATAATCAATATTTTTTTATATGATAAATTTAGCTAATAATTATTTGAAGGTTCTCATCAATGCAATATAATTAACCACATAATCGTCTTGAGATAAATGCTTGATACCCTGAGAGAATTTTGATTGCAATGTTGAATTGTCTTTGGGCAGACACTTCTTGGGTAAGCCTGTCAACCACAAACATTACACACTTGGAACCATGACCTAATTTATTATTATTATCATCAATAATACATCAACAATATATTTTTATTTATTTAATTATAATTTAATTGTTTTTTTTTTTTTATTAACCTTGATGGATAATTTATTTATTTTTTTTTTTTCATATTTAGCTTATATTAGTAAGTAGAAAATATTGATATAATTATTATTGAATTTGATGGAAGGAAGTTATAATGTTATGACTGATTGAATTAACAACAAACTGGATGATAAATTTCTGTATAAGACTAAATACTCTTGGAGGAAGTTTTGATTGGAGTAATTTGTTGTCATAGCTCTTTCAACTGTTGATACTAAATTTATTAGTGTGTGTGTCAACTTGCTTTAATTTGTTGAGTATATATTTTTATATTTTTATTTTAAAAATTTTCATTAAAAGTACTTATTAATATACTACTTAATTATTTTACAACACATGAATAAATTTATTCAAGGTGTTACTAACTAAATTTATTTTATGATCTCTATTAATATTTTTATTTTTATACACAAAGATATATGAAAAATTTATTATTTATAATGTAGAAATTTTTTTGTTTCCATGTCACTGGATGATTTTTTTATTTTATCTATGTGTTTCAGCTTCATGTTGGTTTCATTTATTCATATTACTACCAAGTCATATTCATCCTGTCATTTTTATTTTATTTATTTATTTGCAAAAACTCATACGTCATGTGGGTATAACAACGTTTTATGTGTTGCATCGTGTTTACATTTTTTTTATATATTTTTTTTATGTTATTTTATTTATCAGTTTTTTTTATTTATTTTTATTATTATCTTTATCATAGAGTGTCATTCAAAGTGGACAGTTAAAAAATTTATACAAACAGATATAAAAAATCAAATTGATTAAAATTAAATTCATAGATTTTTAATTTAAATTTGGAATTAAAATTTATAAGAAATTTAATTGATAAAAATATATAAAATTTATAAAATTATCTTGATGAAGAGTATTGTTGGTACTTGAGCTTTTATCTTGACCCCAACTTTATGAAATGATTGATTTATTAATACTGAAAATCACCAGAGAAAGCCACTGTTTTCCATATCACCCCTCAACTCAATTAATCACATAATTGACAATAATCAGGTTATCTCATATCATGTTAATTAGTAAAAAGCCGACACAGTCATTAGATTAGTATTATTCAAACTAGACATCAATATTAATCAACAACTATATCATGTTTTATTTAAATTTATTATTTTTATATATTAATTATACTGTATTTTTTTTAAAATTTATTTTTCTAAACTGTGAAAATTATATTTCATCTCAGTTGGTTCTTGATTAATGTATAAGTGCCAAATTTATGTTCAACAGACTTACGAATTAATCTCACCTCCTGGGGAATTTAGTTGGCTAACAATCACTGACCCAAAAACACTCTCAAATCATCTGGGATTTACTGACAATGTAATAAATCACTGATTGGTTTTTTTATTTATATTTTTTTAAATAATATAATTCATCATTTTAAATTAATCAAGTTTTTTATTTTAATCTCATGGAAAATATAATTTTTTAGATTTCCAAGTAAAGTTTAAAAGAAAAATATATAAACTCATTGCTCGAATGAATTAAATAAATTGGTAAAAAGTTTATCATGTGGATATTTTATTACAATCTTTTATAGACTTTTAAAATACTTTCAGTTTAATTTTTAAACAGAAAAAAAATAATATAGTTTTATCTCACATACCAACACACGAACACAAGTTTATATATTTTTTTAATTTAAAAAAGCTTTTGCAATTTGTTCATCAAATTCGTACAAATTTTTTAGATAAATATAAATTTTAAAATAATTAGAAAGTAAATTATCAAAAGATTATATAAATATATATAAAGATAAAAATTTGTTTTTATATATTGTAATGAAATAAATGCCAAGTTAAAAAAAATATATTGGTTTATTTGTTAAAGTACGTCGTAATATACTCATCAAATAATTTTACAAATGGATGAATTCGAGACTTGAATAAAGCACGTTGTTTATGAAACGAAAAAATATAAATAAATAAAATTAAATTATGTAATATTATGATTGACGTGAGGGTCATGATTTGGTCCATGATATTGTCAATAAATATAAACTAAATAAATAAAAATAAATAAACAAAAAAAAGTATAAATTATTTAAAATTCTAGTTTTTTTTAACCGACTTTATTCAAAATACAAAAAAAAAAAAAAGAAAATCAAGTCATTGTTGTTGGCCCTGGTTTTTGCAAGTCTCTTGAATAATTCAACTCGTGTGTCAACAATTCGAAAAGACTTAAACATTTTCCTAACATTAATGTGACTCACAATGTAGTTTTTTTTCCACTTTCAACATTATATATTTATTATTTCAAAAAAATATTCCTCTCATCTTCTACCATCACTTTTTTTTTGTTTTTCAAAAGAAAGGAAAAAAATGGCACTAAGAAAATTGTGTGTAAAAATATAAAATAATAAAAATCCAAGTGAGTGAATATCAAAGTCAAACGATAAATGTATTCCCATAAAAAAAATGATAGTACATGAAGAAACAAGAAACTACTATTGCATATAGTTGAGAATAAATGAATAAATACATTGATAAATAATGAATATAATGTATTAAAAAAAATAGACAAATAGATAGCAATATATTAAGTCAAAAATGCAGAAGAAATGAGAAGAAAAAAAGTAGTGTTTGAGAAGAAGTTGAATCGTTGTGCAAATAGATGGTGGTTTTTCTTTTAGACTTGAGGTTTCATGTGATCCCTTGGGTATTGCAGCTTAAGAATATTAATCAAAGTTTGCCATGTATTTATTTTCTAAATGTCGATATAGATTTAAATTTATGATATTAATAACCATTCAATTTGAGGAAAAACATCAATTTTATAAAATAATTATTTAAATATTTATAAAACTTTTTAAAATTTAAAAATTAATAATTTTTTTGTCGCATTATTTATATCGATGCTGACTATTTACATGAATTTATTTACAGTTGATTTAAAAATTGAAATAAATAATATTTAAAAAAAAAACGAGATAAAAATAAATAAATAAATAATGTAGAATAAATTTGTATTAAATTCAATAATCGTGGGATTTTTGAATCAAATTGATCATCATTTATTTTAAAATAAAATTTAAATAAATAAATATACAGTTCACTTGACAATTTGTTATTAATATATTATATATTTTTTATTTAAAAAAATTTATCAATTTATTGTGCCAGAATAAACCTCAATTTCCACTTCAACTATAATTTATATTGAAATTTTTATAAAATTTTTAATTTCATAAAAAAGTATTTTATTAATTTTATTAAATGATCATCAATTAATTTAAATTCTCTATCGCGAATATTTAATTAAACACACAAACTATGACAATCGATTTTACAATCTATACTAAAATTAAATTAATTAATAACATTTTCATTAATTAGAGTATTTAAAATAATTAATTAACAAGTAGCTGTTAATTTAAAAAATGGCTAGGAAAATAAACGTTTAAAATTGAATATTGTTCAATTACTTTAAACGAGTCTAATAAAATTGAGAAATTTTAATTTTTAATTTTATTTTATGCCAAGTTATAGGTTTCATTCAAGAGTAAGTAAATTTAAATATTTAAATTATATTTTTCATGAAATTCATGTACTAAAATATGTATTTTATTATGTAAATTTGAATTTTATTTTTTTTGACTTACCAAATTTTAAGAAATTCTTCACGTACTTGACGTTTAACACTGTCACTTTTTCGACGATACTGCAAGCGCCTGCATGCTTCAGATGACACAGGACTAGGCAATTTTTTATGAAAACCTAGCATAGAAAAAAAATTATTAAATTACCATTTTTTTATAATTTAGATGTATAGTTAAATTTAAACGAAATATCGAAGAAATATAAATATTTATTTAATAACCACGCAATTTTTTGGCAGTCTAAACTGTTTATACAATCATATATCTGTCATATTTTATTCATTTTATAGTATATTCACATCCTCTCAATTTGATGCACAAATTGCAACAGCGTTTTATAATAATTTTTTTAAAAATTTCTTTTACGTATGTTTTTAATTGAAATTAAAACTTTCAAGGTGAATGTTTTATAAATATATATATCAATTTTTGTTAAATGCAGTTTTGAAAAAAAGCTTACTATTCAAAGCTTTATAACTTTTAGTAAGATTAAATTTTTTAAAGCCTTTTACAGCTTAAATTTTATACAAACAGATAATTTTTTACAACAAAGATATTTCAAAAATAGATTTACATTTTTTTAAATTTTATTTTCTTTTGAATTTTCTTTCTATTCAATCAATTGACTGCATTTTCTTCTTCGTTTACATAAAAACAAATTAGTCAAATTCTTGTTCAGGAAAATAATCTTCTTATAAAATATCTCATTATAAAAAAAATATGAAATTAATTTTTTTCAATAGAAAAAAAAAAAATAAAAACACTATCATAAAATTTAATAAAGAAAAAATTTATCCAACCTTGGAATCAATATGATACAATTTTTTAATACAGTATACATTATCGATAAGAGTAATGAGTTTTAAAAATATTGAATAAACAAAATTTCAATATTCTATAGGTAATTTTATAAAGTGAAATTGCAAAGATGTTAAATTTATCATCATAAAAAAAACCAAGAAAATAGGGTAAAAAATAAATATAAGGCACAATTATAATCTAGTATGTTTTTTTCCATTTCAACTAGATGTAATAATTTTCTATCTCATAAATATCCATTGTCGTAATATCTTGTAACAATTTTAAATTTTTTAAAATCATATTTTTATATACTACTATTATTTATAAGTAAAAAAATAAATAAAAAATATAAATAATATATTTATTTACCAAGCCAACTGAGATGCTCAGTAGTTTCAAGCTTTGTTCTAAATGCATCCATCTGATCTTTGAGTTCACGTAGTGCAAGTGATGGTTCTGATGATATTGCATCCTGTTGTTGTCGAATCTCACGTTCCAATGATGATATTCGACGCTCAAGTTCTCGCAACAGGTCAGCTTCAATCATTCCTGATGTTGGTAAATGTGCTCCAACAATCTATTAATATTTATTTATTTTTATCATAATCAAATTAATTTATAAATATTATTTTACAATTTTTTATTTCCCTAAAATAAATAAAATAAATAAAGATTGACAAAATAAATAAAAAGTTAAATATGATGAATAAATAAAATGAATTGATTGAAACTTTATTGAACATGAAAATAGCCAAATAATAATAGAGTAACGATAATTTGAAACTTTTAGTTTACATTGTCTGTGGCATGTTACGAGACTGTATGAGTTCAAGTATATCCCTTGAGACTTTTTCACCCCAATAGTATTGTTAAAGCCACGGTAATCGAGTACAGTTGTGTATGGTCAAGAGAAAAAAAATAAGCCTGATAAAATTTATTGATTTTTTATATTTTTATTCACGTAAAATATATATATCTATTGCACGTTTGACTATGTCCAAGTTTTAAAAGCATGCTTCAACGTGCTGAGAATTTTAAATCCTTGCTTTTATTATTGCCTATGGCTATTGTTAGAGCTTGCAATGTATTTTTATATATATATATAAATGCAGTTGATATAGAACGGAAAGTGCATCTTCCATTCTCATATATAAAAGCATAAAAAAGCACATCAGTATCTTTATCCCGTTGATTTTTATATCTACAGTGTGGACAACTACGTGATTCGAATTTAAGTTTATATATAATATAAAAATATATATGTTTCTTTTTCTTTTTTATTTTTATTCTTTTTGGTAAATTGATATGATTACCTGTAATACGTATGGTGTGTCTATTGTATTGGCTGACAATTGAGCCGTTATATTTAGCAATTTATCACCCTTTCGAAGCTTCACTATATCTTGAGGTCCTGCCTCTGCTGCACTTCTAAAAAGCTCTGTAACAGAAAGATAAAAAATATTTTTATTAAAATATAATTGACAATGATTAATCGTTGATATAATATATTATACATAAATATTTAAAAATAATATCATTTATCATGTATAGAAAGAAAAAAAATTTAATATTTTGAAATATTTATTTATTTTTTTTTCGAACTTTAGAAAAATTCAGTGTGAAAAAAAAAAAATACTCTCGAGGGATGCGTAAGAAAAAAAATAAATAATAAATGAAAAAGATAAAAAAAAATAAAAGCAATATTTTATATATTTTTATTTTTCAAAAAATAAAATTTAGAAAAAAAATAAAATGAGAGACAAAAAGTCCAACTACCATTGCACTTTGATATGTCAGGTTAGTTAGAAAAAAAAAAAAAAAAAAGTATATTTCCGAGTGCTGAGTGCACCTTTCCTGTAAAACATATGAAGAATAAATGGCTATTTCAAGAGCAGTGAGAGCAAGAAAGATTGCGAAAATAAATAAAAAAAAAAAGAAGAAGAATAGTGACAAGGTAAAAAAAGATAAGAAAATATAAAATAATAATAATATAAAAAAAAAACGGATGAGAATATCTGGGGAATATCTTGGCTATTTTTCTGGATAAAAATGGTTCAAGAGTAGAATGAAAAAAAATGAGGCCAAAACCTTTTTTTCTTTTCATTTTTTTTCTTTACACCACCTTGCGACTTAAGTAAAAGAGCTTTTACTTTAAATTTAAATAAATAAAATAAAACTTATAATCAACAAACTTTTCAATTTATTATTATAAAATTTATAAATAAAAATTTGTGCTTTTTTTTTCGTTTCAAGAAATGAATAATTGAAATTATAAAAATTATTTTAAAAAATAGATTACTTTGTTGTTAATCAATTCATCTTTGACATATAAAATAACCATCAATTACACGGCTTCAGTAAACACGCGACACTGCAATCAGTGCAAATACAAAATATATATGTTTAATTCTGACAGAGCTTTTGTTGTTGTATATATGTATGTCGTAGTTGCACTCGCAGACGTCACGGAAATTTAACTGATGCTGACGACAATAAATATAGATATAGATATTTAATATATTCATTACACGTGTGTCTTTTGAATGTTACGATTACTAATTAAGTTGAATTGTTTATGCATCAATGTCACCCTTCAACCTCATTATAAACACCTTCTTATTTTATCTCTCTCTTTATCAATAACACTGCACATACCATCATGATATTTTACAATTAAATTGACATTTTCATTTCCACCCTTTTTCATTTCTTTTTTTTTTATTTTCCTTTAAAAATTAATTTGATTTTTTTATACTAAAGTTATTATTCATCAACACAATATACTGTTATCACGAAAAATTAATAAAAAAAAACTTACAAATAGCTTCAATTTTTTTTGACGAAATTATTATTGTTTTAATTTAAATAATTATTATAATATGATAAATAAAATATTTATTGTTGATAAAAAAAATAATTAATTAATTGATAATACTAGTGAGCTTTTTATATTTTTTTGTCTTCTTTAGTTTGAAGAATATCAAGAAATAAAAGAGACGTTAAATTCAATAAGAGAAACGTTGAATTTGTTTTATAATTTTTTTTTTTTGTTTTTGTTATTCAATTTTTTTAAATTTTATTTTATATTCTTGTATTTTATTTTAGTTTTATTATTATTATTATTCAGTTTTTATGCAATAGTGGAAAAGTAGAAAATGCACGCTATGATCAGACGCATTTGCCGTTGGCCTTTATGCATTTACCATGAGAACAAGATGATGAAAAAATAAAAGACTAAAATTGAAATAAAAATAAAAATAAATAAATAATGATATCAAAACGTATAAAATTTTTTCAAGCAATATTATTATTGTTATTATTATATTTTTATATTGTTATTGTTTTTCTTTTAAATTTAGAAAATTTGTTAAATTTCAAGTAATGTATTTTGTATTTTTTTTTTACTGGACAATTTCTGGATGAATTTTTTTTTCATCTATTATTCGAAGAGTTGAAAATTGCATGCTCACTATATCCCAGGTCAAATAAATTTGAGCATGCAATCAGTTGGTTAAATTGCAGTTTTTTTTTTTTTTTTTCTTTCGCTCTCTTTATATCTTTGCCTCTTTTTTTTCATCCCTATAAACACGGTACGAAAAATCTCTAGCAACTGTGAGCTGGAATTTTCCAGAGAATTCAACGAAATTGCAGCAATTCAGATAATTTTTTTTTTCAAATTATTATTATGTCGTTGTTATTTTTTTTTATTTTTCAACTTGAATAAACTTTTGATAAAAACAAGTGAATCTAAATGTCGTATTTAATTTGAATATAATTTTTTTCAATCCATTTAATGCTGAATGAAACATTGAGATATGTTAGTTTCTACTACATCAAGCTTAAATTTATAATGTTAAGAAAAAACTCTCACACAGCAAACAAAAAATAAAAATTGTGAAAAATTTTTATACTTAATTTGAGATTAATGATTGAGTTTGTTTTCTTTTTTTAGGGTAGTTTTTATTTTATTTTTTCTCCAACAGCACTTGATCGGTTTTTCAAAACTTTTTGTTAATATAAAAAAAGAAAAAAAAAAGGGTTTAGTGGTTTAAGTGAGACCAAGAGCAATCAATCTAACTCGAAAAGATGAATCACCTTGCCTATACAAAACTTTGGTAAATTGAATAATAACTTTGATCTCATTTGTAAAAAGTTTAGCAACAAATCTGAATAATCATTGAAAAAAAAATAAATAAATAAATCCATACATCATTTTTTTATTTATATTTTAAATTTTCAACCGAAATATTTGTTGTTAAATAAATAAAATAGCAGTCTCTTATAGTACAGCCGATAGAGCAGGCGTATATTTTTCTAGTTTCTAAATTATTTATTTAACAACAAACGCAAAGCTGAAAAATTCTAAAAATTTGTGAATATATAGTACGAAGCCCCCTCAATATTATCCGTATTATGGATTTTCAACCAAAACGTTTGTTGTTGAATAAATAATTGTGAAAGGTCAATCTCTTTTAGTACAGCCGATGGAACGGGCGCATATTTTTCTTGTTTTTTATTTATTCATCTAACAATTAATCTAAATAATCATTTTTTTCATGTGACAAAATTCTTTCTTCACTTTAATTTATAAAATTGAAAAGTAAATATTTCTATAGTATTTTTTTTTTCTTTTTTATATTACAAAAAATAATAAATTTGTAAAAGAATTATCGAAAGGAACAAATCAATTAATTAATTAATTGATAAATAAATAATGAAAATTAAAACTTAATCTTGAATTTCATAGTTTTATTATTGACACACGTACAGTTATAGAATTGTGAAGGAAAAAAAATAATAAAAAATAAAAGCGAAGTAGGTGAGGCCATGAAGAAAATCAATATTTGCACAGTGAACATAAATTTTTTTATTTTCTAGTTAATCGATATCGAATCTTACTGTGATGATCCTCATCAAAAATAATAATTATCTATTAAATTGTAATGGTCATATTAATGTCTAAATATCATATGTTTTTATCTGTCATTTAATTTTTATTATTAATTATCATAAAATTACTTTTTTTCATTTTAATTATTTCTTATATAAATTTAAATAACATTAATTATTTTTATTAAAATTAGTACTCGTTTTTTTTTTTTTTTTTCATGTTAAATTTTATTACTCATATATATAGTAAATGTAAATAAAAAAATAATATTTTTATATACCTGCTGTTTACATGACACCTTTGTCTCTTAATAAAATTTAAAAAAAAAAAAAAATTTTCCAATAAATATTTGTCCTTTATTTGCAAAAAAAATAATTATTTTTTCATGTAAAAATAATAATTACTTGTTAATTTTAAATCTACTTGTACAACATTAATATTTAATTGTTATATTATTGTTCTTTTTTCTATATATTTATGTGGAAATCACGACAAAAAAGCAGTTAAATTCTGGTTGGTATTTAAACAGCAATTTATATGCAATACCGTTCCCAAAACGACATTCACGTTCTATGAAATTTTATAACTTAAAAATTTTATTTACTATAAAAAATATTAATATACGTATTATGAAAATGAATGAGTATATTAATTTTTATTATTTTAATTGAATAAATATAATAAATAATTATTTTTATAATGAATTTTTAATGATTAAATGTATTTATTTATTTATTTATTTATTTATGAAAATAGATGACATTGAGGAAATAATATTGTTAAATTTATTAAAAAAATAAATGATGTTTTTACACGCAATTTGTAGGTATCTAAAAATGTCATTTTGATGAGTGTTTGTTTGAGTAAACAGTGTAATTGTTTCTATGCCACACCCGATGCCATGGGCATGTTTACGATGTTCTTATGCTACACTTGGCGGCAACTGAATGTCGAGGTGTTTTGATCAAATACAATATCGACACTATTTGTCTGTAATTATATTGTGTAACTTTGAAATAACTATTAAACTTTTATTATTATTTTTTTTTATCAAATTAATTTTTTTTTTTAGTATATAATTTAAATTTTATGTTAATTCATTTAAACAAACAATAATCATAAATTATTTTATAAATAATCTTTTTTTGTTATATTATTATTATCTTCTTTTATTATATTTATAATTTAATATTATTTAATTATTGTTTTCTTAAAAAATGAAAAAGGAATTTTCATTTAGATGAAGCGCGTATAATCTCTCTTGTAAAATGAAACAATTAAATTTTCTATTTTAAAATAAAATATTATAAATAAACTCTTGGTATTTTTAAAATACTGAAATTAATTAATGAATTTTAATTATTCATGATATTTAATTTGATATTTTAATACATAATTTATAAATGTTTTTATTTAATGTTTAATTTATAATAAAGAGACCCAGTTTTTAGTTGAAATTTATTTCGAGGATGAACTGAAGCAAATGATTCAGTATATATTTTGTCCGTTTATTTTCATTGAATATAATAGAATAATGACAATGTGAATACGATGGACAATACTTGGATCAGCTCAATTTATTCATTATTTTGTTGAGGCCAATATCATTGGAGCCTTAATGTTATGGCATCGTCATGTTACTCTTTACTCAGTAAATACACTGTATTAACTAATACACATGTAAAAAAAAAAAAAAATAAATAAATAAAAATAAAATAAAATAAAGTGAAAGAGCTCACGAACTCATTATTTTTATCAGCCATGATTTCGTTAAAAAACAATTTCCGCCAGGACAAAAGAAAAAAAATCAACTAAAAAATAAAACAAAATATAGCAAAATATGCCANGCTCTGCTCAATTTCCTGTATTTTTTTTTTTTCATTTTTCATTTAACAATATTTTTTTTTTTTTCAAAACCTTTGCTTTGTTGCTTCGAAGGATTAGTGGAATATTAAGATATAAAGAGTTCTATTTGAGAAGAAAGAAAAAATTAAGAAAACAATTTAATATATTTTAAAAGAAAATTAAGTTTTTTGATGTTGTAAATTAAAATATGATAAAGCTCAAAAATGACAATGCAAAAATTATTAATAACTTTAATATTTTTCCTTAATCATTTATCTAATGAAATAAATTTTCTAAATTTTTTTATAATTCAAAAATTCATGGAAATTAGTCAGAACAATAATTAGACTTTAATTAATTTGTTGAAAATGTTTCTTTTTTTCATTTTAAAAATACTCGTACATTTATTTTCTTTTATTAAATTTTTTTTTTTATTGTTAGCCTTGGATTTATTTACAATACAACAAGTACAATTTCGACAGGGATTGTGTTTCATTATTTTACTGCTCACTGAGCTGATAATATATACACTATTGTTTTAATTTTTTTTTTTCCTTCGCTTGTGATGTTATTGCAGTTCTATGAGTAATAAGAGAAAAAAAAAATAAACATTTTTAAAAAGCTTTATTCTTGTTTTATTATAATACCAAAAAGTTTGGTTTATAGTTGCAAATTTATTTCAGCCACAAGTTTAAAGACATTGTTTTATTTTTTTGTAAATCCCAATATTTATTTTATATAGTTTTTTTTAAAATTATTCAACTGGTTAAAGAAAAATACAAAGGTAAGTAATTAATTGATTCAAAATTATTTATACAAATAATATTGACCAAGTAAATTGTTGTAATATATTATTAATAATATTTATCTATATGAAGTTTCAATTATAATAATGGTTTATGATGAAAATGTGGTTTGAATGATTGTCCAGAATTTCAATCATAACGGAAATTATAAAACCTCTTGTTACATATCATTCCTTGTCCTTCATATTCTACCCTTCATGCAAATTCATGTTCATACTCTATTAAATTTTATTCCATATCATTTTTCAATCACCAATTAATTTCACATTAATTAAGTCAACTCATATTTTATTTTTTTTACAGATGACTATTTTATCTCTCACAGCTATACATCATACTCACACAAAGTTTGAAAAAAAATAAAAAATCTAAAAAGAACTTCTGCTTTTTTCATGAAAAATTAGAGTGGCCGTGAAAAAGGTCAAGAAAAAAATCTTCTTTCATCTTTTTTTTTTTTTTTTAACAAACTTTTTTTCTTCTGTTGCTTTTGACACCAAATTATGAGGATTATATACACAGTTGAATTATTTTCTGTGTGATAATAATCAGGTCACTAGAGTTACCAAGATGAAAGCCCAACTTTTAAAAATATTTTTATTATTACTATGTTTTCTTTAACGTTGATTATATATTTTTTATTTTTAAATAATCATCATTAAAAAATAATACAGAATCCGCAAAAATACTTTGATTCAAGATAGTGTGATAATCATTACTCCAGGATATCATTTACTACATTTTTTTTCTTTCAACTTTTTTACACTTTTATTATAATTATTTTTTACTATCTCAATTTGATAAATTTTCAATTGAAAATGGGTCACGGTCGACACGGATTTCTCCTTTTCATTTCATCGTAATTCCGGAAAATTCTCTTGAGAATTTCCGTAAAAGCAATAAGAAAAAACTAAGTTAAAATAATCATAATAATAGTGGTAATAGTAATCATAATAATAAAGTAGGTTTAATATTAAATCGAATTTTTTTTTTTTATCGAGTAAAGCAATTTAAATTTTTTTTATAGAAAAAAAAAAAAAAAAAAGTAAATTATTTACCGTCTTTGTGAATAAAGTAAAAGTGTTGCTATATACTGGAAGAATTATTATTTTTTTTTTTATTTTAATTTTTCTATTATGACATAATAATGTATATGAGAGAGTATTATTACTTATTATGAAGAAGCTATTGGAGATGGTAGATGACTTGAAAATAAATTGATTGTTACATTTTTATTTTTTAGAGATATTCTTGAAAATATAAAATCACGTCTTGGCAATTTCATAAGTGTGTAATTATTTTTAATAAACAATTTTGTACAGGAAAATGTTATTCACGAGAATATATATTGCAACGATATTTCATTACTGGAAAATCTATGTACATAATTTTCCAGTTAATTAGATAATAATAAAAAAATATTAATTAATTTTAAAAATACTAATACATTATAGTTTAAATTTAAAAGAAAATAAGATTTTTCAACGACATTAAGTGGTGAAAATAAAATCCAAAAAGATTTGATGGATTGCCTGGGTACAAGTTAAAAAAAAAAATTGTATATAAATATTAGTCATGATGTACACATTGTGAATGAATGACCTCGGAAAATTTATTTCAAGGTCAGAGATAATAAATAAATGCGTGGGAAATAATGTCAAGTTAGAGTCTCTCATAAATAATAAAGGTCATATAAAATATCTAAAGATGTGTATTTTTTCTGAATCTTTTTTTTTAAAAAAAAAGAACNTTTTTTTTTTTTAATTTTTTTTTTTAAAAAAAAAAAAAAAAAAAAAAAAAAAAAAAAAAGAGACTGGAAAAACACAACGTGACGAGAGTTATTGATGCCTTAGAAATTTTTTGTGTGTTTCAATATTAAAAAATAAAAGAAATTATATTTTCTATAATGAAAAATATATTATGGATAAAATATAAAACTTACCCTTAAGCTCTTTATTGGTAACTTGATCAGGTCGAAAGCTTGCAATTTCCCTTCGATCGCCGACGATGAAGTGGATATTTGTGTAATCCTCGTCGGTTTCGATGTTGCCGTTTCTCGTTTCTTCAAGGTCCATGGCCAGCCTTATTTTGGCTTTACAAAAAAACAAAAAAAAAAATATAAATATACGTTGATAAAATTTTTAATCAATATAATGATTATATAGTTAAATAAATTTCAAGCTTTTATTTGATTATAAAATTTTTTAGACTTACCCTCAGCACACACCGGGCTCATCGTTGCATCGCTGTATTGACTGCCAACTGGCCATCAAATAATTTAAATGCCAATGTTAAATAATGCTTATCACTGTTAATTAAATTTATTAAAAATAAATTTATTGATAATTTTGATGATAGGCCGTCACATCTCATTGGCCATTTTAATTTTTCTAACATCAATCGTAAATTGGCATCTACATGGTCCATTCTGCAAAAAAAAAATTCATAAAATTAAAATTTGTATCTCAATTATTCAATAGAAAAAAATAATTATTATTAATTTTAATTTAAATCAAAGTATTTAATTTTATTAACAATTGAATAAATTTAATTATCTTGAATTCTATTGTGTGTAAATATATATACATTATTGTATTAATAATCTCGTTGATAAGCAACTGAGTAAGCTTAGTATTAATACGCTAAAACTAAGACAATAATTATTTGGATATGTATATGTATAGATTGAGTGAATTTTGTACGAGAGAAGTTGGAATAAACCATTTGAGAATATATCTTGAAGCAAAAGTTGATCGCTTGTACAAGCACAATATTTTTTACGCTTCAGCAGACAAAATCCAGTCATCCGTTAAGATAACGTATTTCACAACTTTGGAAAATATATTTTATTATACAAACAAGTAAAGAACATTACTATCAATTATAATTTTTAAAATTTTATATACATAAATTATAAATTTTATATTATTGACAATTTTTAATAATTTCATATTTATATTTTCAAGTGTCAATAAAATTATGAAAATAAATTATTTATCGAAAAATATTATTTATTACTGGAAAAACAGTTGACTTTAAAAGTTTTTAAAAAAACTTGGTATAATTACGAAAATTATTTTTTCTTAATTTGTTTTTTTTTTCTTTGCCTTTTGGGATTTTTTTCAAAATTTTTTTTTATAATTTATATTCATTTTTCAAAGCACTATGTGAAAATTTTGTTAATTTATTTATGTTTTTTTTTTATTCATTTTATCCTCCACTTTAAGTTGGTAACAACTTTCATGATTAACGAAGAAAAGATGTTTTTTTTTTTTATTTATTTCTTTTTCTTTCATTTACATTTTTATTTCGAGTTTTTTTTTTTCTACTTTTCTTATTCACCCTCTCGGTGAGATGATCGTTTTTTTTTCCCTTGAAAATTTTGTAAAGATTATCGTTTTACAAGACCCCAAGATATTTTGTATATGCATTGCAATTTTGATGACAGAGACTCGATTTTCACATGAGATATATCAGGATTTATGAAATACTTAAAAGCAGTTATCCAATTCAAGATAAATTATTTTTTAAATTTAATATTGAAAAATGCGTATAACGTCAAATAAATATTTTTAAATTTTTAATTAAATTAAATATATCATTCGAAATTTTAATTTGAAAAATTCTGATAATTCAATAATTTAGCTAATAAAAATATTTTAAAACTTTTAAATTGTTTTGTAATAATTAATACATTTGAAAACAAATTAGAAATTATTTTAAAATTATTATTAAATCATTTATTCATAAAAAAAAAAAATAAACTACGGAAATAAAATTTAAATAAAGTTTTTACAGGAATTCATATATGTTAAAAAAAGTTAATTGTTTAATGAAGCATTCAGGCAAAAGTTTGAGTCAGGAAAATATTAAACATCAACGCGTGTTTGACCTAATTTGATACAACGTCTAATTAACGTGTGCATCAACCTGTCATACTTGTAAAATGAATTTTTTTCATATTCACTATATATTTTTTTTTTTTTACTTCTATCAGTGTCAGAATTCATCGAAAGATTTTTTGATATTGACTCTCGATATTTTTATCTATTTCTGGGTATAAATAAATGTAGTTATATTTTTATTTTTTTAGTGGGTGTCATTGGGATAAATAAATAAAAATAAAATAAAAATAAATACAAGCCTCGATGTTGACTCAATTTTATTTTATTTTTTTTTTATTTTCACGTCATTCAATACTTGAAGTGTTTAATCAATATTCTCTTTTTTTTTTTTTTTTTTTTGCTTTTTCACATTCACTAAAAATAGTAATAATAATAAAATAAAATATAATGAAATAATTATTTTTTAATTTTCCAATTGACTTCATTGTCAATGAGAAGAACAAAGTTCAATATGTAAAAACAAAAATCGACTTTAAAGTTATTTTTATACAACTATTTCATCATTGAAATAGAAAAAAATATTATTAAATTTTTTAATAAAAAATAAAATTGTATTTGCGTTTTAATATAAAAAAAATATAAATATATTTTTTAAATTAATTTTAATATTATTTAGAGATGACGGATTTTACAAATGACATGTCAACTTGACAGGAAATAAAAATAGTTACCGGAATTAGTAAAAGAGAAAAAAAAAAAAGAAATGTGTTAACGAGCTGCGGTCAGCAATAATTGTAACATCCTCTTGATGTCTATAGATTAACTTCCGTTTGTATTTTTTGGCCTCTGAGAAGGAAGTTACTAAGACAATCTTCCAACCGCCCACCATAAAGACCCTTTATTTCATCTCATACATTTTATTTCATCTCCGGATTAACCACCCGCAAAGGAAGATCATAAATTTTTCATGAAAATCATAACACAACCCTCTTTAAATTTTTTAATTTAACAAAACAAAGTTATTTTCCTTTTAAAAAAGAAATTAATATAAATTAATAAATATAATTTAAATTTTATTTCATCAATTTATTCAATTTTATAATACAAATTTTAATCATCAAAATTCAATGATCAAATTGATCAAGATTAAAAATTAAATTTCAGTTAGATTTAACGTAGTTTTCCCCAGTCCAGATAACTCAATTTTACGACCCCCGAGTTTATTGAATAAAAAAAAAAAAAAATTCACAACTGAATTCAACGAGTTAGAAACCGAATCGCGTTATACTAGAAATGTCAATTTAAGTTTGTTATGTCATTCACGTTGAGTCACCTAATTTACTATATAGTCTCTTCATCACCGCACTTGTCCCAACTCCACTCTTGTTTTATTATTATTTATTTTTTATAAAAAAAAAAAAAAAAATTTACACGTGTATATTATTGGTTTATATATATTCTATATTAATTTTCTCTCAGCTTTATTCGAACTCACAGTAAATTCATTTACCCCGCGGTCAAAAGTATATGCACAGGTGCATTTGTATTTATTCAAATTTTATATGATGATACATGGGAAAAATAAAATTCAGTACGCGTCGACCCGCGTAACTTTTGACTACGTCATTTATACGGGTCTATTAAAAATAATAATAATTATAAATAATGATGGAAAATGTAAAAATAAATTAAATTAATCTCAATGAAATATCGTTAAAACTTTGAAATAAATAATTTTTTTTATTTTTCTAATTATTATTGATGAACGTAATTATTGGTATTTGATAGCTTCATTTTAATATATTTTAATATATTATTTTTATGACTATTAAAAGTTGTTTAAAATTATGAGTAAATTACAAGTGAATAGTTGTATACTTTGTATATTTAATCAAGCCATAAGTGTCAATTTAAAATTGTAATTAAACTTTGAAAATTGATAAAAAATAAATTGATTAAAAGGGAAAAATTTAAGTTAGTAATTATCGTTTGATGTAGAGATACAAAACGTATATACACAAAAGAAAATCTCATTTAATTTGGTATTAGAAGACTTAGGTGGAAAATTGAATAAATAAATCAAATGAATAAACATTTGATCCAATATTGGAAAGATAAATATTAAAAAAATTAAATGAAAAATAATATCAACATTTAGTCATTACAATACGATGACCAATTATTTAATTTTTAAATAAATTAATTTACAATTTATCCAAGATATATGATAAAAAGAAATTTTAAAAAATAAATAAATTATTAAATGAAATATTGATTTATTTATCATAATTTTTTTGACATTTGATGATAGTCATTGTGTCATTACATGATTAAATGTGTTGCTATGTTTGTTTTATTTTTTAGACCACTATTTGGAGGAATACTTGACAACAAAACTGTTATTAATATCGAAATAACAAATTAAAATTATTAAATTTGGAATTGCAAAAGGATATTTTGGCTTTAGAGACAAATATTTCCGAGCATAGAACCAGGAAGGAGGCTATCCTTACTCGTTCTTTGCAAGGAGATATTTGTTCCACAGACCTGATCCACTAGTTCTGCCTAAACTCGAATTAGATGACCAGTTTATAAATTCAAGAAAGTTCATTAAAAAAGGGCCGAAATATTAATATTGGGCAATCGTTTCATAGTCGGTCTCTCTACCAACAAGATTTGAACCGACTACCATACGCACGAAAAACAATGCCTTGACTCACTTAACCACAAGCTAGCTTGATATTTGCTACTAACAAATTATTATTTATCTATATATATTTTCCATTTTGTAAATAATAAAACAAAAAAAAAAAATGTACTGTATATTTAATATTAGATTTTGTTTATTTTTTACTTTGTGTGGATTATTTTTATAATTATATTAGCTTTTATTTTAAATATGTTTTTTATATACAAATACAAGCTGCATGATGTTTTAAATATTTTGAGAAATTACTTACTAGGATATAATTCAATTCTAAATAATTTGACTGTGAAAAATTTTAGATATTTCGACCATGACATTCACTCGTCATACCAAATTAAAGATAAAAAAAACTTTGAGTGTGATCGACTATTAAAAAAAAAATATAAAAAAATAATAATAACTAGAACAGTATTTATTTATTCTCCAGGAAATTGTTGCGAAATTTGATCTTACTGGAAAATCTTTGGCAGTATTCATCGCAGAAAAAAAAATTAAATGAAAAAAATGTGTCAGTATGTGGGTTAAAAAAGAAAAAAAAAAAAAGTAATTCAGTGAAAAGGGACAAGTACCGGGCACTCACAAGTTCAATATCCGTATCGTCTAAGCTTTTAGATTTTTTTTTTTTTTTTATATTTATTTAGTTGGTTCTTTTTTTTTTTTCGTGTATTTACTCCATGAACTCGTAAACATCATTTGGATCTCAATAGCCACTTTCTCCATCAGGACCAACTTTTTTTTATTTCTATTTTTTTTTTTTAAAAGGCTTAATCTTCTTTTCCTTCAACATCAATTTCCTTTTAGTTTATATTTCACACTTTTCCATTGCTTTCAATGCAAAAGATAATTAACCAGAAAACCCAAATGCAATAAAAAAAAATAAAAATAATATTAAAATATATATTTTGTTGCCAGGTAGATAAAGTATATAAAAAAATAAAAAAATAAAAAACACAATTCTTGGACTTTTATTTGCCATAAAAAGTGCAAAAACTTGGTGATTTTTATGACACTGTTTTTTTAATGATTTTTCTTTACAAAGTCGCAACTTTATATTTTCAGCTTTCACTGATCATTAAAATAAAAAAAAATGTATGATAATATAAGTAAAATTCATTAAAAAAAATAATAATAATTGAATAATTTATTAATATCATCAATAACAATAAGCCAATAAAAATGAATAATGTTTTTTTATATTTTTTTATTCATAATTCATTGAATAATATGAAAGTTTATATAGGAAACATTATATTCTTGTTAGTTACTGGGTTTTATATATTGTTTAATAAATTTTCCGATGAGTTTTCGTTATGGTCATACAGTGAGTTTAAAGCCACATGACGTAATAATAACCCTAGGGAATTTTCCAATGCACCCGTGTGAATATATATAAATGGATTTAATGTTTATAACATCGTCGCATTGTCTACATGCTCAACCTACAATTTTTAAATGTGTATTAACATATTGAAAGGTTATAAAACTTGACAATGTTTATTTGCTGTTTATTAATAAATTTGTTTATTTTTTTGAATTACATTTTATATATCAATATGTGTAATAACTAATAATTCATATGAATATTATTATTAATATCATAAAAATGATTAATAATATTGTAATAAAATTCTTTTTTTAATTTATTATTTTCAAATAAATATAGGGTGAGTGTAATTAAATTTTATTTCTGTTTCTTGGTATAAAACTATTTTCATACTGATTCTTGCTATTAGTTCTAGAATTTTTTGTTCTCTGAAAAGCTAATTAAATTTTCTTTCAAATATTTTTTTTAATTTTATTATATCTATTGAAAATATATGTGCAAACCCGAGACTGCAATACTACCTGGAATTTTTTTTTTTAATATTTATTTTTCTAAATAAATTTTATTTAACATTAATATTCAATATTAATAGAGAATCAAATTTCAAAGTAAAAGAACAATTTCAAATTGCACAGTATTTGAATAACCATACAAATTTTATATTCAGAATTAAAAAAAAAATCATATTTGCAATTATTTTATGTTTTTCATCAAACGAAAATACATATGACAATGTTTTATATTAGTTTTATATTTACCCAAGCTTTATTCCAAATAAATAAAAGTTTCAACAAATATATAAAATTAATTTGATATTATTTTGATTATAAATATTCATGTAAATAAATCTGTTATACAATTTCGAAAAAAAAGAAGAATATTCGACATTGACATGTACAATGTAATAATAAAAAAAAAAAAAAAGATTAAAAGAAAAAAATAAATTGAATGGAATCATTCAACACATCGTTTGTTGAATGACATATGAAGGTTTTAGGAGCAGATTGTAGTTCATCCCCCTTTTATTTATTTTTATTTTTTCTTTAGCAAGCAAGACTTGGTGAGTAGTAGAAAGAAAATAAAAAAAAATAAAAATGACATCAGTAAAAATCGATAGAGATTCACGATAAGGGATGAAAGTAAATTACCCGAAAAAAAAAAAAGAAAAAAAAAGAAATCAGTATTGCAGGGTGATATGAAGATAAATGTGAGTCCTATAGTTTCTTTATGATATCGCCAAATTTCATATTGTCTTGACACTGTTTTATCAGAGCTTTTACAAAAATATATATATAGATAAAATTGTATTTTGTGTGTGCGTCAAAGTCTCTCATCAGCCCTAATGATTTTTTTTTAAATGCTTAGCATCACCATTCACCATGTTATATCGAATTTTCTTTACCATCACATCATTTTTTTATTTTGCTATACAGTATAGCAGCTTTTACACACAATAAAACCACAATATTAATGTTTTATTTTTAATAAATCAAATGATATTTTAATTATGATTTATTATTAAATTATTTTCATATATATAAAAAATGTGAAAATTTGTTTTATCATTTTGATATTGATGTGTAATATAAATTTGACTCATCTCTTTTTATTTTTGTTGTCGATATATTTAAAAATATTAATCTGTTGAATGATAATTTATTGTAAAAGAAAATATATATTAAATAATGTGAAAATTAAATATATTTATCATTTAGTAACTTTTTATTAATAAAGTTTGTGTTGGAGAAAACATAACTTTACATGACTTTGATTGGACAACAATTGTTTGGGTATGACAAGTTTCAGTTAAGTGGATCAAAGGACGTGATTAAGCATGTTGTACAAGACCACCATAACAATTGAATTTTCCCAAATGATGTCAGTAAAATCAGAACAGATGGATGAATGAATAGTCGGGTAGTTTAGTTGAAAACCTTGTCCAAAAGTACTATGATCAATTGGTACAAAATAATAATTGATAAAGTTGATATGCGACTACAACAACATGGTCGAAAATTCAAATTGATTCATGATGAATTCTTTTTTTTTTAAAAATAAAATACTTATTTAATTACAAGATTTGTAATTTAGACTGTATTTTTTTTTAGAAACCAAGCAATTAAATTGATCATGTAGTCAAGTCATTAATCAATATCATCACTTTGATAAAATATATAACCTTGTTACGAAAAATAAAAAAGGCAAGGTCATACTTTATATCAAATTGCGTAGATTGACCTTTTTTTATCCAATCAAGATGTTAGTGATTATATCAAAATATCTTTTCTTTTTTTTTTTTAATCTCGTTGATGATCACTTTGTGAAATATTTCAATTATTTTTTTATTCAGTTTCACATCAATTAATTGAAGAATAAATTTATCATTATTTATTTAATTTTTTTCGTCAGGTTGTTTATGTTTTTTTATCATTAAAAAATCAAAATAAATGATAAAATTTAATATCATTTTATTAAATACAGCATACAGGTGCTTCAATTTAATTTTGTAAACGTTATATTAATATTTTATTTTTAGTAAGTTAATATGGGCTCATCCCATTAAGTCATGACCCTTGACTCAGTCCATCAGCATTTATTCGGAGAATCAATAAATACACCAGGCTATATGTTTGTTAATAAATTTCAACCCAACAAATCAAATTTCCCTAGTAGTAATACACAATTTTAATTACTGTATATTAATTATTACCACTGTCTATGTGATAGTTTAAGTATATATTTTCAAATGAACATACAGTTATTGATTAAAATTGTAATATAAATTTACAGTATATAAACAAATAACTTGATGATTTTAGCTTGTTAATGTAATGAACAAATTATAATTTTATACATAAATTATTTCAAATATTTCGAATGAATATTTGATGATGCTTCAATTTAAGCATTGAAAATTCTAATCATTCGAACAATAATCATTCAAATTAAATTTGCATAAAATAAAATAATTTATTATAAAAATTATAATTCAAGTAAATTATATATACACGTATAATTTTTTTAATATTAAAAAAAATTAAAATCAAATGCAATTATGCATAAAAACTTTCACAAATTTTTTTTTTACTTTTTACTCACATTTATATTAATAAATGTATAAAAATATAAATCTTATGATTTTATATTTTATATGGTACTTTATGAAAGTGTAAATTTTCACATTTCAACTTGAATTTTAGCTGATGAGAGTGAGTTGCCTTGAGATTATTATACATTTTTTTTTTTTTTTCTTATAGCTACTGTGAGACTGTCGTCAGACATCACCCACGCAACTAACTTTTTTTCTTTTTTTTTTATTGTTTATTTTTTCTATGCACCACTTATTTTATTTTTATATTTTTTATATTCTTGAACACTTTTCTAAGTATAAAAACGATCACAGGATCACAGTCTGGTGAGGATAAGCTTCATGAATTTTATAAAGCATCATTTCATTAATTTTTATTAGAAAAATTTAATCATTTTAATATTTAAATTTTGATTAATAAATATAACTCATGCAAGAGACAATGATAATTAAATTAATGGTATTGTTATTCATGTTGGAGATGTCTTTATAGCAAAGCACAATAGTATTTAGTAAAGCTTTGAATGATTTAATTAATTAAAAGCTGATTTGACGTTTAATCATTTATTTCTGATTGTCTTGATAAAAATTAAAAAATACTTTTTAGAGGGACATTGAGACGGATGATACTTGAGAATATTTTAATATTATTATTAGCGTGAATTTGATAGTACTGATGTGATTGATGATGATGACGATGATGATGATGATAAAGATGATCTTGTTGATGTAATATATTTTAGTTTTTTATGGCGCATCAAAACTGGACGGAAGAAAACAAAGACCCGTTAACAAGACACTTCAGAACAGATTGAAGAGATTTGCTACTGCAGTTTCAAGTGAGTACTTTTGATTGATGCTTTGTGAGGCTATAGGTTAACTTATTAAATTGAGTAATACAACATTTTTTTCATGTTTATTCCAAATATATATATTTTGTTTTAATTTCTCTTCCATCAGAAATTATTAAATAATTATCAAATGAAAATTATTCACATAATCACATCGATGCTTTACATAGTTTTTATGGTTTGGTTAATTGTCTTTGTAAAGTTTTCACATTGAATTCTATAAAATATAATTTAACAATATATATAAAGAGCTTTGAACAATGAAAATTTACTTTGAGTATTTTCTCTTTACAACGTGCCACCGATCATTCAAACTATATATAATTATTTATATTACAAAGGAATGATAATGTAAATGTTGATAGTTAAATTTAATTAACATTGATGAATTTTGGTAACTGACATGTTTATGAACAATAACCATGTTATTTATTAATTATAATTATATGAATTCAATCAAAATTAATAAACTGATAATAAAAATGTAATTTTTATATTATTTATTTTACGAGACTGACTGTTCTTTGTTGTACTATATACAATTTAATAACTTGAAAATGGGTTTTCATTGTTCAGCAATAAATAATGCTCAGCCTACGAAGAGAATTTTTTTGAAAATAGTTTTGAACCTGTCTCTATAAGTATCTGACAAACATTTTATGCTTTTTTTGTGCTATTTTTGTGTGGAACTAACGATTTTTGTGCTTTTATATATTTTTTTTTATGCAATGTTTTGCCAGTTTAACATTAAGTTAACACAACTTCTTTAATAAACAACTTATTCCAGTGAACTCTTTACAAAAATTATGTGCTTTTTATGTGTTTTTATTATACGTTTAAATAAATTTTTTATTCCAATTTTTTTTTATTTAAATAATTTTTTTTTCCAACAATGTTGTGCTAGCTTAATATTAAGTTAACACAACTTTTTTAATAATCAACTTATTCCAGTGAACTCTTTACCAAAATTGTGTGCTTTTTATGTGTTTTCATTCTACGTTTAAATTAATTTTTTATTTCAATTACTTTTTATTGAAATAAAAAAAAAAAAAAATTTATTTAAGGAAAAAAAAAATTATTTAAATAAAACGAAATTTAAAAAAAATAAAATAAATTTAAATGTAGAATGAAAACACATAAAAAGCACATAATTTCGATCAAGAGTTCAATAGTATAAGATAATTATTAAAGAAGTTGTGTTAACTTAATATTAAGCTAGCACAACACTGTTAGAAAAAAAAATTATTTAAATAAAAAATAATTGGAATAAAAAATTAATTTAAACGTAGAATAAAAACACATAAAAAGGACATTATTTTGATCGAGAGTTCATTAGAATAAGTTAATTATTAAAGAAGTTGTGCTAAATTAATATTGAGGTGGCAAAACATTGTATAAAAAAAAATATATAAAATCACAAAAATCGCAAGTTCCACACAAAAATAGCACAAAAAAAGCATAAAATTTTAGTTCTAACTATATTAGTTTGTGCCCATTGTAGTGTGCTAATTTTCTAGAGGAATATTCCTCTACTGTGCGTTTTCATTGAAAAAAAACAAAAATGAAATTCATTTAATTAATTAACATAAAAAATAATAATAATAAAAAATTATATGAAAGTGAGTTAGTGAAATGTCAACCAATTAAATGTCTTGAAAATCGATGACATTTGTCATTTTTATAATAGAAAAAAAAAATTACAATAATTGCTATTTTAAATAAAATCATTGAACAATTTGATCATTATTTTTTTCACGTATTCCATGTAAGTTTTTTTTTTATATTTTTATATTTTTTTTCCCAGCAAGAATTTAAAATGTTTTCCAATTCAATGAACATACCATCTTGAAAAAATAAAAGTTTCTATATATCTATTGAAAATGTTCAAGAATAAAGAAATATTTTTGTCAAAAAAAAAATAAAAAATAAAACTCCCCTTAATATAAAAAATAAATGTAGGCTTATATATATATATTCTCGTTGAAAATTGAATTTTCGGTGGTTTCATTTTATAAATTGAGTGAAGGGTTCTTTTTTTTTTTTTTTTGACAACAATATACGTTGACAAAGGCTAATGTCGATTTTTGTTATCGACAAAATTTCAATTTCCTCACCAAACTTTTATCAGCTATGTAAATTAAAATTTAATATTAAAAAAAAAAAATAACTATACATAGGTATTTTCAAATACTTTAAACCAAAAATAGAATAAAAAAAAAATTTCAATTAAAAATAATAAATAAGACTGTTTAATTAATTTTAGAAAATATAATATTTCAGAGTGTGTAATTTCATATTCATTCAAATATGAATTCATATATATCACGATTAAAAAGGTCTCAAATGGGACTACAAAAGATATGACTAATTAGATGAGGGTTCAAAATATATATAATAAAACAAGTTAAGGTTTAGTATCAACGTCCACTTTAATTTATAAAATTAAGTCATCGTGTTGGTGGATCGTTACATGAGCCAACTTGTTCATCACTAACCACTTGATTTAATTAGAAAATATATATATTACTCGGAATAAATTAAATGATGTAGCTATTATCATTTATATTGATTTATAAATGTAAATTCAATTTTCATCTTTCTGTCATTATAATGATGTACTTGATAATAAACTTAATTTATAATTGAAAATATCAAATATCCAAACAAAATAAATATCCATTGAGAATAATCAAATGTATAATAAGAATATTATTGAAATAGATATTTAATAGTATAGCATTTTCAATAATCTTTAGTATCAAAGATTCATTGAAATAATTTTCATGAATTATAATAGTTTTGATGTTCTACTTTTGCATTATATTGGATAAGACGAGATCATTGAAAATTGGCAATGCACATAGATCAGGGTCGTCGTTTGTAGAAACATATATATATCAAGATTTTCCTTTGAAATGTATTATCGATTTACTATATTGAGAAATAAATATATATGTATTTCAAATTCTCTTGTTGCTGCTGCTGCTGCACATCAACTTAACTCAAACGATTGCAAGCTAAAGGCCAAAGTGACGGTTGTGAAATTGCTTCATATGTCCCAAAGGTCTTTGCTAAATTCAAAAAGTTTAATACCCATGATAAAAGTCATTTATATAAAAACTATAATGTTCATGTCGTGTGGTAGTTTTATCTCATTCAAAAAACAAAAAAAAAAAACTAAATTTATTTATAAAACTTGATGTTTTTATTTTATTTTATTTTTATATTTCTAATGAAGAAATTAGAAAATATAAATATTTTTGTATCAATATTGGAGTGATATATTTATATAGTAAAAAATAAAAAATAAAAATAGCTTTTAATCTTGGTTAAAAATATGAAAAAAAACCATGTGAGTGGGATGAAAATCGAGTGCAGATAATTGAACGATGTCCCATTGTTTCTACGAGATCAACCGAGACGTATAGATTGCCCACATGTCTATGTCTGTTAAACAGAACGTTAAGGTATATATAAATGAACTATCTAATTTATTGCTCAATGTCTTTTCAATCAATCATTTAAATTGATTAATAAAATATAGAAAAAAAATTTAATTATTATATTCAATTTTAGCTTAAATTATTATCAATCAATTTTATACAAATATATTAAAGTTAAAAAAAAAGAAAATAAATATAATTTGATTTTTTAATTTCATATATAAATTTTATGGTATTTAAAAAATATATATTTAAAATTAAAAAAGTTTTTGAAATGCAATTATTTAATTAAAAATTCAATATCGAAAAATTTCAAGTAAAAATATATATAAAAAAAAAAATGTAAATAAATAAATACAATTGTTTAAAAATAAAAATAAACATTGTAGTTAAATTTATCAAATTTTATTTATTTTAAAAGTCTCATTGAGAAAACATTTAAAACTTTATAACATTTTAAAAACTTAACTTTTGAACTAAACTAGTTAAATTTTTAATGACTTTAATGAAAATTAAAAAAAACTTGGAGTATTATTATTTAATATGATAAATATTGTTGCATATAATTTTAACTCAATTTATTCAAAAAAATAAAATTACTTGACTTATATAAAAATTGTATTTTATTTTTTTCCTTTTTTTCGTTCAATAAAAATTGTAAATAATATATTATAATTTTATTTTAAATGAGAGTATCAAGGTTACAAATAGATGATAAACAAATTGTTCAGACAATGCAGTAGTGGTAACAGTATTTACTCAACACTCGAGGTGAGGCTTTTGTGGTGCACTTGTTCATGCACAAGTGGCCATGAGGCTGATGTATTATTTACAATATGTAGGCCCAAGACAAAGTACAAACCAAATCATTATATGTATTCAAGTTTGTTGATTATATACATATATGATCAATATATTTTATATTTTGTAAATTTAAATTACATCAACTCGTCAAGATAAAACAGTGAGATTTAGTATGATGAACATTTTTCGTGTCAACTATTGACGATGATCTTTTTAAAAATTATTTGAAAAATACTCAAAGATAGCTTGTCATTTACAAGGATCATATTTTACTAGTAGCAGTAGTCTAATTTATTCTCATAAAATTTTAAACGTTTTATTGTTAATCTATAAATAAAAAATAATTATTGAATTACAAGATTTGTTATTTAGACTGTATTTTTTTGTTTATAATAAATTAGCTTTTGCATCTCATGGCATTATAAAATCTGAATATGAACAACAAAATGACCAGACTAATGTACTATCATGACATTATATTATTCAAGTATTCTATTATTCTTGGTGAATTTACGAGCCAACATTATTAAGCCAACTTAATGAATATTCAGAAAATCCTAAGACAAAAGCTCATACAAAATTTACTGAGAATTAAATATATATATATATTAAATATATATTTTCCATTTATAATAAATTCAGGAATAAAAATAAAAACATGTAAGCATTTTTTAAATATAAAATTAATTTATGTAGAATATTTTCAAAATTAATATCATGAAAATTGAGTGAATAACACGTGTATGTATATATATAAAGATAGACTCCATGATATACATATATGAATGCAGGATACAAGAGAGAAAATTATAGATAAAATAAAAATATGAGTTGAGGAATTTCCGGTGAAAATTCTCAAGTAAATCTGTGGAATTTTTAAATAACAAACTTGACGTTAAAGGCACTCTCTCTCAAAGCACCAGAATTATTTCAAAGTAAAAAATTTTATAAATTTATACACAGATTTATCATGAAAATAAAATCATAGTTTGCAAAGAAAAAAAAAATAACACGCAATGATATAGATTATCAAGATGATGAGGAATTGAAAGAAAAAAAAAATAAAAAAAAATAAAAAAAACAAGTTATATGCAGTAGTTACCAGACCTCATCTACCTAGACAATTTGTTACTTCCTTATCATTTAGTTTGACGTTTCTTTTTCTATTTCTATGTCTCTTGTTTTATTGTTATTTGTTTTTTGTTTCTCTTCTATTGTCAGAATAGTAAATGTGCAATTTTACAACTGGCTATTAAATTGTAAAACAACAAGCAATAAAAGATGAAACAAAAGATCATTGAACTACCTTGATATATTTTTAAAAACTTGCTCGATATAACTGAATGACTGTAAATATAAATGGATCGCATTCCCATTGATCGAAAAATGAAATNTAAAAAAAAGTTAAAAAAAAAAAAAAAAAAAAAAAGCTGTATGTTAGATTGGACAATACTGTCGCGACCTGATTGTCTAACGGTCCAACACACCGGAAGTACCGATTGTCCCGTGAGTACTCTCTCGTTTGAATAAACGACAATAATACCCGGGTGACCTATTCGTTGACGACATTTTGTGAGCTTCTTAGAAGCCCTCACTCCAACAGTAGGTACACACAAATATATGTACATATAGAAATACATATATATATATATATATTTTAAACTTTACATATATACAAGTTTAAAAAAGCACACTAGAAATTTGCCGACACAAAATGATGATGATGATAATATATGCTGTGTGTGGGTTGCTGAGATTGCCAGCTAGCATTTTTCTTTTTTTTTTTTTTAAACATTACAATTATATGCTATTTATCTACTTTCCATTTATTTCACATATAATTTATTATAATTAAATTATTAATATAAAAATTTAAATAAATTATGTAATATTTAAAAAACATATTTTCATGATTGAAGAATAAAATATGATGTATTATTATCCATCAATATTTTATTGGGCGTAAAATCAAAATATCGAAAAAAAAAAAAAATATAAAAAAGCCAATTCTCTTTTACAATAAGCATTTTACAAGATATATATATTATGGTTTTGTCAGTGGTTGATGCGAGTACCAGGTCATGGGCGAGGGTTTACAGTGCAAAGTAAAAAAAATATAAAAATATATAAAATAAAAAAAAAAAAGTACACAAAAAGATCAAGTCTTTTGAGAGTCTTGTAACGAAATTCAGTCAAGAAGCTATTAAATAAAATTTTGTTTTTTTTTTTTTATTTCTCATTCTTGTAATACATGTTCTATTGAACATGCATATTTTTTTCAACAACAACAACAACAATGTTATGAGTTTTTATGACTTTTTTGGATAATAGATAGTAATATACAACATAAAACACTTCAGTTATCTCGAGACATTCATATCCCATCAAGTTCCTAATTTAAAAACACTCTCATAAATGTCAAATATTAAAAATAAATTTATATTACTCAAAAAAATAATAATTTAAAACATGAAAATTTATGTTATTTTCATAAAAAATTTAAATCAATTAAAAAAAAAAAAATGGGCTATTTAATTTATAAATGTATATATTTTCATTTTTTCTTTTGAAATAAATCTGCCGGAAATGTGTGTGTGTGCTATCACTTATTTATTTATTTTTTACATATGATTATACCTGCAAAGTATCATGTCTAGTAAAAAATGAATTACTGGATATATAAATGTACAAAGATGATCCGCTTGAGTAGGCTTGTTTTATACATGGCCATTGATCATAAAATGTATATATACAATGTTGTAAGATTAGCCTTGACTCATGGTGTTATAATGTTAGCAATTGAAAATTATAATAAACTTGATTTTTCAAATACAAAATGTGGGTAGCAATGAAAAATTACCGGAAATACAAATTAACCATTGAATATAATTCAAAAAAATTATAAAAAGTTTACGAAAAATTTTAATTTTCTTTGATAGTAATTGATAAGATGATAATCATTTTTTTACTGCATCAAAAAATATAAAAATAGTGCTATTTTAAATGAATATATATAATTAAAAATATTTTGCAAATATTTTCATTATATACATGGATGTTGTAATATGGAAGATTGTTGAGTCTGATTTATTAAAAAAATATCTTGATTTTACGTCGTGTCAATAGGTAGGTATTGGTAGCGGGTGTGGTTGACATGAAACACCATGTATATCGTGTATCAGTGATGCAACATAGTTATAATTTTGATACTACCTGCGGTGGTTAACTTTGCTTTTTGATATATAGGTATATGTGTATATCAAGAATACATATTTCTGTATAGATATCACACAACTCATGCTTTTATGTACACGCCTTTACGTCTACCTACGTATAATATTATTTGTACAATATCATTTTAGATTAGTCCTAATTAAACTACATCACAAATGTTTGATTATCCTCTTTGCTATTCATAATAATATCCAAGTAAACTTGATTTCTATTTTCAAAAATCAAAATATATTCGAGTTTTCAAATTTCAAAGTAAAAAGATTTTTACTTTTATAAATTTTTGAATTTACAATATCATATTTATGATACAAATCATTTATCAGTTATCTTATTCTTCAACTTGCAAATATAATATCATAAAAAACATTTGTCAACTCAAGGAATATTTTATTTATACCAACAAAAGTTTTTTTTTTTTTTCACTTTTTGTTTCGATATAAGTATATGGGTTAAAATGATTTAAGAGATTTTGATTTTAATAAAAAAAATGAAATATTATATGATGATTTATGTGAATTTATGCAAGATGGAGGTTCATATCAATATGATTTTGAAAAACTGTGTAAATAATTGAGCACATAAAAGTGCATTTATAAAGAGCTTTTTTTGTTACATAAAATTTATTGGCAATCTGTTGCACTGGTTATTTTATGAATACTGCGACTTTATATTTTGAATTATGATAATGAAAAATTGTGTAGACAGCCGACTCTATATAATATCTTTGTATATTTTGGCATTATCAAATAAGTATTTTAATAAAAAAAAATTATTGAAACCATTGAAAAGAATGATTGATTATTATTTTTATGAATTTCGCAAATCTTAAGAACAATAAGAACCCGATAGAATGAAATGAAAGAAAAAAAACAATTTGAATAAAATGAAAAATCAACTTTTCCAAAAGATTGAATGAAAAAACTCTTTCAAGGTGAAATAATAAATTCAAACTAAAGTTCAGATCTTGGATTAATATTTTTTTTTTTGCACGGAATAGAAAAACTACCAAATTTTTTTGAAATAATATCACAGACAAAATTTATTTCATCATTATTTTGATATATGAGAAAGTTGAATGTTGTTACTCAGACAAGCTTGTCTAGAAAAATTAAAAATTACTAGTCTCTTTGGTGTAATTATCATGAAAAACATTTAACAATTGTTTAAACAATATTAAATAATTTACAATTTAATGACAGAAGAGAAATAAAACTGTACCTGAATATAACAAAATTTGTTTAATTTATAATTTACTTGTGTATTTTAAATTTGACCATTTACGAGACAGCAGAAATAGCTACAGTGAGATTAACAGTACCATAAACTCAATTTAAACTGATTTGATTATACAGAAAGGAATACTTTGCTAATTAAATCTTGTCGTATAATTTTCTACCCAAGCTAAATCCAAAGGGTTTATTTTACATACAATTAGTCTTTCTTGATCGATGGAAATTTAAAAAAAAAAAAACAAAAAATAAAATATTATAATCATGACATTCAGCATCTTTTTGTATTAGTAAAATAATTTTCTAATCAATTTTCAATGCTGATAGTATATTATAACCATGTAGACTAATCAAATAATAATAAATAATCAACTATATATACATATTAACAATTAAAGTTGCAAGTGGATTGTGAATATCGATGATGGTCTTTTGTAAATTGGAATACAACAAATCCTCGTTAGTAACACAGCAGGCTTAAGCGCCTGTCGAACTACTGAATTGGTCATTGCTCATTAGTATACTTATGTATAGACTCTGTGAGGTCTCCATGTCGTTTCCAAGAGTCAATATTTCAATGTTTCAAATGTTTGTGCTATTGAAACCTTCATCAATCAGATGCAAATACAATATCACATGCAGATTCAATTATACAAATAGAAAGTCAAAAGCAACATTAAAAAAAATAAAATTAATGATAACATAATTATTCCCAAGTATACATAAAAGATACAAAAAAAAAAAAAATAAATAAAAAAACATGTAATTTAAAATAACAAAGAGTAATTATTTTACATCTTACAATTTTCATATTTTTTTTTATTTTTTTTTACTCAAGATTTGTCAAGTAGACTTTTTATTTTTTTGTTATTTATAATCACGATAATTTAATTTACAAAAAAAATATATTATAATAATAATTGTCATAGTTAACTGATGATGATGAGATTTTCATGAAAAAATGTGCAGCAGCTAGCATTGAGGGGATGAACGTTGAAATAAAATTATGTGTCAAGATAATTGACGTTCACGATGAAGGAAGCAACTACTCACAACCAACTTCCTACGCCAAAATGACAGTTGTATATATACGTCACTTCCGGTAAGTTGTTATTTATTTATTTTTTTTTTAATTCAAGTTTTATTTATGTTATATTGTTGTTATTTTTATTTTTTTTGTTAAACTTTTTTTTAGTATTTTTGTTCTTATCTAAGAACATATGCTGGTGGTGTGACCACAAGAAATTTCGTGACTTTATATCGTTGGTTGGAAGTAGAAACCGTCTGGTCAAGTGTATGTACCAACTACTGGTCTAATTGATGCCTCAGGGAACACAGAATGAGAAACGTTAAGAAGGAAGAGAAAAATAAAAACTTGACTCTTGCACGTGAAATGAGTAAAATGAATTGAATGAATGAGGTTGAAACTTTACACTGTATATATTATATTATATACATCTCATAAACCATGAAAATAATGAGGCCCATTTCATAAAAATAAAATTGTATAACTTTGAAAGATAAACTCGAATAAATCAATGAAAAATATCTTCTTCTTTTCAATTGATTTTCAAGGAGCATAAAAAGACTTGTAACGTTCTGTTTTTTTTTTTCTACTAGAAATAAATATAAACAATTAAAAAAAAATACTTTAATGAAGTATATCTTAGACATTACTTGGCAAAATAAAAAAAGATATTTTTTGTGTCTAAAGAAATTTATTTCAAATCATTTGGAATCGATCTAGCCAATTGATGACCAGTAGTACTTTTTTGTTTTTACTATACTTCATGAGAAAAAAGGAAAAAAACAAGAACCAACTGTCAGTTTTGTTTTTCTAGCGTTAAATTATAAAACTAATTTAAATTTTTATAAAAATGATGTACGTGTATGACTAATAAACTGATTAGTAAATTATCTTGTATCCTTATAAATCAAATTTAATTAAATGTAAATTTACGTAGAAATTTTTGTGTTAAAAAAATTTGTAAAAAGAAAAATATCATCGTTGAACCTGTCAGCATAATAAATATAGTTATCATACAGTGATCATGATGAAGATAAAGCAAGATGATATGTTGAACGAGTGGATAGTCATTGAAAGTGTGGTATGACATCTAGGGGTTCGTCTTTCAGAAACTTGAGTGTCACCACCACGACGACGACGACAGCAGGACGATGCTGTTGGAAAGATTCAAGGAATATAAACAAGGCAAAAAAAAAAGGAAAAAAAAAAAAGGCGTCGGCAGGGTGAATATACAACATAGAGGGTGAATTTTGTCTTCGTAAATACAACTGTATATATATATATACATAATTTAGGGGTGAAATTGCGACCAGTCACGAACAAAGTTCATCGTTCGAACTGGTCTTAGTCTACTATATATACATTCAACCCCCTGAGAGCAATGACCAACTTGAAAATTTACCAAGAAGCTAAAAGTTTCATGTTTATAAATGACTTTACTTCTAAAAATGGGTGTGTCATTTATGTTGGCATAAATGTGCATGTATTTTAAATCTAATAAATAAATTTAAAAATAATTCAATTGATAAAACAAAAAATAAGAAAAAAAAAAAAGATAAATGTATTTGAGATAATAAAACAAAGATATAATATTAGTCTCAACTCAATGACAGATTCACAATGTGTATAGGGAATTTGAAATTGGTCTAAAGGGATCAAAGAAGGAATACTGATTTCCTGGATGACATCAAATTGACTGTGTCGCTTTTGACCCAAAGAAAGATACATAGCTCAATGAGAAAGATAAATGACAACCAATAGTTGTCAAGTTTAAAATACATTATGTCAATTGAGTTTGACACAAATGCAATATTCAAAATAAAAAATATATATATAAAATAATTTAATAATATCATCGATTGATGTATAAAATTTTTAAAAATCCATCAAAATATTTCATACAATTTTCATATCAAGTTTTTTAATAAATTATTGAATAAATCGAAATTCATAATCAATAACAAATAAATTAAAGAGTCAATCAATAATTATAAATTCAATAATAATAATAAAATAAAATGATGTCATTTCTATAAATTTATCAAAGACCAAAACAGTTGTCGGAAAATTATTATGATTGCTATAATTTACGAGAAATCATATCAGCTGTGTAACGTAAATCTATCATTAATGATCATAAAAAATAATAATTTATTGTTATTAATTATTTTCAATGCAATCTTGATTATTTTATCAATTCAACAGAAATAAAATTAATGATAATGTTTTTTTATTTTATGCAGATATATATATATAAATACACAGGTGATGTATTTAAATTGAATTTCAAATTAAATTGAACAAGTATTTTTATTTATGAAAAAATTATATACATGCATGTGAATAAAATTGTATGAAAATTTCTGTCAAAGTAAGGAGTAATTTTTCTAGTTGGCTTGTGAATTTCAAGAAAAAGTGTACAACAAGTTTGAGTTTTATTAAATGAAAAATAAAAAAATAAAAATAAAAATGAGATTAAAGAGACAAGAAAAAGGGCTTGAAAAGTTGAGCCATAGGTGTAACATGAAGAATCTTTAACTATACGTTTACGAATCGATGAAATGGTACTTAACAAGCTTATCGAAAAAACGATATCTAGATGAGAACAGAAAGCGTCATTTTCGGTCAATAAACACCGTCGTAAAATGAAGAAGATCGTTTACGTGAAAATTCATGCAAAATAAATGGGGGAAACAAAAAAAAAAATACTAAGTGGTATAGAAAAAAAAAAAAAGAAATGTAATAAGACTTTTACAAAGAATTCTTGAAGTTGCCTTCTTTTTTTTTTATCATCTTTTGTTTCAAATAAAATGATTATATCGACTTTTATTTATAGAAATTTATTGTTCACTTGTGACGTAAATTTCTTTATTGTTTTAAATACAAAAAAAATATAATTACTATGTTCTTTGTGGAATTGATTAACATAGTTTTTTGATAATAAAAAAAATTATATTAGTTTTAAAAAAATGAATAAACAATACCGAAGATTTATTGATTATAATACGAAGAAAAGTTTTTAAAAAATATCTTCAGTATGTTGATATTTGATATTTAATATTTTATATTTGAAAATATTTTTTTTCTATGTCAACAATGTTTTATAAATCATTGAAAATTTGATATAAAGTTTAAAAATTTAATTTAGAAAAAAAAAAAAATAATTTAAATTTTACTGGAAAATTGAAAAGTTGAAAGAAATAAATAAAAAATCTCTTACCTTAATAAAAATTTTCCAACTTTAAGACGCAATTGTGTTTCTTTGTTCACTTTGATCACCTATCTTGATTCTTCATTAATTTTTTTTTTCTTTATAATTTACTTATTGTTATGTCAAAACCACTTGCGTCAAAAATTGTTTGAATTATTTTTTATAAATATCTTTCTTGTATCTCATGGTATAATTATTTTATCCTGAATTTTGTTTGATACTTTTTTTTACTCTGTTTATACAAACATTTAATTTTGCACTTTGAGAATATTTAAATCCAACATCATCCTGGAGTTCATTAGTCATTGTCAAAATATCTGCAACAAACAATTGAAAATACAAATTAAAATTAATAATTTTACATTTAAAACAATTACATTTTTTCATTTGTTTTTATAATTTTTTTTTTAAAAAGCAAAACAAAATAGATTCAGTCATTGGTAAAATTAACAAAACCAATTGGTTTTTTTTTTTTTCGTTTACGGGATAATCAAGCCAATAATCATCAAAACTACACAGCAAAACTAATTATTACAATTAATTCAAAGTACAATTTATAGTTAACAAAAAAAATAATTATTTTTATAATTTGATACACTGTATGTTTTTCTCAAAAATTAAATAAAAATTAAAGATAAAAATAAAGATAAATATTTCAATTAAATGATTAAAACACTAATAAAAATAAGAAATCAATCAATTGTAAATAATATAAATATAATAAAAAATAAATCTGAATAATAATAATTTATATTTTAATTGTCATTAATTATTTCCTCAGGTAAATAAAAAAACTTGATTTTAAACTTATTGTTTTTCTAATTAGCAAAGGGGATGAATTTTTATTATTTTTATGTTAATTTCTAAGTACAAATTAATTATGAAAATAATCTGATATCAATAGAAAATACTTGATTAATTTATTTTAAAAAAATTGCTATATTTAAAATCGATCATCCAATCAAAAGACATTATAAAGTATTACACGTTTCATTTTAATATACAGAGACAGAAAATATTATTATTTAAAAAAAATAGAAAAAAATAAAATAGAACCATTATTGCATCGCAAAAATAATCCATCAAAGATAATAGATTCAATATGATTAAACGCCATCTTGAACAAGTTCTATCCTTCTTAAAAAATATCTAAAAGTATAGGGGAATGAGCATTTGATGATTACGAAAAGGATTTTCCAAGCTTTCAACTATCTTTCACATAACACACCCTCACCCTAATACACGAAAAAAGAGAAAAATTCACGTACATATATTTTTATGTATTTGTGTGATTTTCAAGAAAAATAACTTTGTACAACTTTGATTTAAAAAAATAATAACATTATTTGAACAATAAAATGGATTTGTTCATTTTTACAAAATAAAATATATATAAAAAGAAAACTCAGAAAGAATTGGAATTTACAATACAAGTATTTATTTTTTTTTTTTTGATAAAAAAATCGACACTTGGAACACGTACAAATAGCTTGAATTCAACATATTTATAAAAATAAATTTCTATTTTATTTTATATATATATATAAAAAAATATATAAATAGAAATTTTGTTTTTTAAAAAAAATAAAGTAATTTAATGATTTGTTAATAACAAGTGAAACAATAAATTGTCAATGAAAATCAATGAAAAGTAGCAAGGCTGTGTACACAAGTTTGCTTAAATCAAATCAAATTGTACAATGATGTGTGTGTGTGTGTTGTAAAATGCATTGTTACAAGAGTATTCAATAAGTGCATAAACTAATTTACTATATGATAATAATGATGAACAAACTGAATTGCATGGATGGTGATCTTTATAACAAAACAGCTATACACAAAGTACGCATGAATTTGCATTTTATAAAATCAACATACAAAATCTATACCTACATCTACAAATATTATTATTATCATTATTATTATTGTTATTTTTATTATAAAAATTGACAACAAACTTATACTGATAAATAATAATAAAGTCAAATCATTTTCAGTCAACTGTAAATTTAATTGGCTGCTTTCTTGAGTATTTATTTTTTTTGATGATATTACGGAGGTGGGATAGGCGCGAAGCGCCCCACCATAGTATTGCTTTCTGTACACTTTTTAAGAAGACCACTCATAGTTTCCATAATAATTAAGATAGACTGTTCATATTAGGCTCAAATGAAAGATTTTAGCAAAAGCCACAGCCTCTGATAAAAATAAAATTGTTGAGATGAATAATAAAACTATAAATTACAAAAGAAAATTTTAAAAAATTTTAAAAAAATATTCAAAGGGAAATATTAAGAAAACTAAGCAAAAATCATGGATGCGAAAATTTGACAGAATAAAGTACGAAACGAAATTGATATTTTTAAAGGTAGTTTTCATTTTTATTTGTTGAATTCATTTATTTATTCAACAAAAACCAATATCTGTTTTTTTTAGAAATTACATAACTTTTTCAAAAATCATCTTACATGTTTTTTTTTAGTTTTAATGGATTATACATGCCAAAATCTACAACCAAGGCTATACTCGGAATTTTTTCAACAATTAGTTTACTTATAATCAGCAATTGTTTATAAAAAAAACCCGAGTAAGTGCTTTATACAATGAAATAAACCACAAAAGAGTTATTTCTTGAGCATTTTTAACCATGTAACTTGTAGAAAATGTTTCAATGAATTTTTTGACGATAGTACGAGCTCTTTTAATTGATTAGTTAATTAATAAATAAAGATTTAAACAATTACGATAGTCGTTATTTAATAATTTTTTTAAAAGTTGTCGAAATTCAGCGGCAGATAGCAGCACGAAATTTTAGTGATTTTCCTATAATTCCTTAATGTTCCCTATACAAAAGCATATGAGTGTAAAAACTAAATGACAGATGGAGACACTGTTTATTGACAATAAAAGCATTATCTTTTTTATCATAAATAATTGTAAGGTTAAGAATTTAATTATTTAATTTTATACATATTGTGTGAATAATATTGGACCAAAAATGATGTACCCAAACGTGCCATCCCACCGGAGTTTTGGAAATTTTCAATTTCCAATTGGTAAAAGACTGAAGGTCATCCGTTAATGCATTTTATTATATATAATTTTAAATTTGAATAAATATAATTATATTAAATTCATAATATCTATTATTATTATTTTGTTTTTTTATTAATTATGTTTTTTTTTAATTACTTGTATTTTAATATCCGCTTTTTTTTTTCGTTTCTAATTTAATTGTATAAATTACGAGTGACACAACAATGGTGATACTGTTGGGTATATTACTATATCATTTTAATGATGATAACAAAGTTGTAAATAAATGTGAAACAAGAGAGACTATTTCACCTGACATCACCAAACATTGGACATTTTAGCATGACGAGGGTGTCATAAACTCAGCACGTTTTGCAACCAGTATCACACTAATCTTGATACAAATAGTGTCAATTTAATGCATATACAACTTTCTGCATGAATATTAAATACTTTATCAAAAAAAAAAAAACAAAATTAATAACCAAATAGATAAATAAAGTTATAAAAATTGAATTTAAAAGTAATTTTAAATTAAAAAAATCAACCAAGAAAAACTAATAATAAAAGATAAATATATTTATGAAAAATAATAAATAATATTGTGCTTGTTTATATATTGACAAAATATAAATATTAAATAAATAGAAAAAATAATAATAATATAAAACATATTGCATGTGTCTTGACGAGAAGCAGCTAATATCACAGCTTTTTTTTTTTTTTTATATTTTTTTTTTAAATGGTATATATCTGAGTGTGGCAGTGTCGCGCACATCTTGATATTTATCTATATCTCGCGGCAATCTGTCGTGAAGCAAAGTCTTCCACTCACACAAACAATAAATTTATAAATATATGGTAAATGTTAATATTCAGTACTATCGCCTTAAGCCGATATAAAATTGCGTAACTCTGGCGCCAGTTCGAGGGAAGTACTAAGATCCAAGATCTTATTTCCATCGCACACACACAAACACACACACATTATTTAACTTTTTAAAAAAAAATGATGATAAAAATTATCATAATAATAATAATGATATTTGTATTTTGAGATATTGACTATTAGCTATTAAATGATAACACGCGAAAATATATACTTGTATTAATAAAATAATTTACAAATATAAAAATTATTAATTTAAAATAAAAAAATAACTGATTATCATTAAGATAGAGGAAAAATAAAAATTATCCTGATTATCTCAACGAATAAATTGATGTGAAAAAGATAATTAATTATATATACTTGGAAAAAAAAATAAATAAAGTTAAATAAAAAATATATTTCTGCTAAAAAAAAAAAGAAAATAATGATTGATTATTTTGTCAACTTTTTTTCATGAGAATTATTATTGTTTTATTATTTTTTTATATTTTTTTATTTAACCTACATTTCAGTGACATAATAGATTGATAAAAAAAAAAAAAAAAAAATTAAAAAAAGGAAACTATTAAAGACAGAAAAAGTCAATAGTATGCTCAACGTACGTATAGGTAAATTCAAAATAAATGAATTCCAATTATCGTGTTCTTTTATTAAAATTTTCTGCAATATGATGACACTTGTATTTGACTTTTTATTTCACCAAACATTTGTCAATTGATCTCCAAAAAAAAATAGAGTTTTAATTTTTTATTTTAATATTCAATGAGTATATTTAGAAAAAAAATATAAATTACAGAAAATAAGTCGTTAAGCACACTGGCTTGTGTGTTTAATCGAGTGTAACTACTATTGGTGTGTAAAAGAGTGTCCAATCATGTGTTTAGTAAATCGTTGACTGGCAAGATAAATAGCTATTAAACAAAAAGGAAGTCATCAACAAAAGACTCATACTAAAAACCAAAAGAGCACGAAAAAATAAAAAGAAAAATCATTATTGTCAGCCATCAGTCTACATTTTCCACAAAATTACAAACCCATAAATTTCATAAATTTTATTTCTCATTCAAGCATAATAATTTACGAAAAAAAAATAATAAAATGATGAGTAAAAAAATAACAATAATAAAATACAATTTTTCTTTTATTCTGATAACGTCATGTTGAGTTGTAAAATAACAATAATAATGATACTATTGCATGTAAAAACATGACAATCTATTAAAAACGCAAAACACGTTTTCCCATAAAAAATGAAAAAAAAATAAAGTAAAATTATTGCAACCTATAAAATAATAATACCCAGTGTACATAAAAGCAAAAAAAAAATTTACAAGCGTAGATAAACAATTGGGATAATAAAATTAAAAACATAAACTTGATTTTAAAATTGATAAATTAAACAAAACAATAATTAACAATATTGAAATTAATTAAAAATTATGAGTTTTTTTTATTTTTTTATTCATTGATTTCATGATTCATTCAACATCTAAGTTAAAGCCCACAATTAGTTTTGCATATTTTCATATTAAATCTGCATATCATGAGATTGTGAACACTCTGACACATATCCGCCTCGATTACCGGTTTGTATATTCATCGTTCTATATTTTCCATAATACTGAAACTATACATGAAGCAGCTGCTGATTCACAGAAAAATATTTTTTATAAAAAATAGTTAATATAAGGTTAGGATTAAGTAATTCAAGATGTAAAAAAAACTCTCATACATTGTGTTTTATAATTAGAGACATGAATATTCAACTTGATAATTTAAAATTTTATTAAAAAATTTTAATTATTATTCAAGAATTATATTTTTTTAAGCTTCATATATTTGCAAATAATATTTAATTATTTTTATATTAAACATTTATTTTTGTAAAATAAAATCAACTTATAATCAAAAGCTCATTTTGCCTGTTGTTTAATTTTATATTTTATGCGAATATAAAATTAGCCAGTTATCACATTGTCGCCATGAAAACAAATGTGGGAAATCGTTGTCTCGACACATCCTGTCTTTTCGATTAATGCATTTTTAATTTTACGCACGTATGAATATAACAAAACAATAAAAAAAAAATAAATAAATAAAAGAAAGAAAACTTATAAACTATTTAAAAAAATAAATAATTAATTATGCAAATGTATTTTTTTTATTTATCGATAATTATTAAATAATATTGATTGTAAAATTTATATTTTTATTATTTTTTTATTGACATATATTGAATTATTTATCAACCATAATAGTTTGACATAATTTATGTATTTTAATTATGCAAAAAGATGATCAATTGTTTATTTAAAATCCACGAAAATTAAATGCTAATAAATATTTTTTTAAATTCATAAAGAAATAAATTAAAATCAAGTTACTAGAGATGATAAAAATAAAAGCTATTTTTTTTTTTTATTTTAAATTTCATTCTGAATAATTTTTATCTATTTTTTGACTATTTAAAATAGGTCATACATGAAATTAAAAAAGTAGATTAGTGTATATATATGTGTATAGATAATAATAAAAATATAAATAACAAAAAAAAAAAAATATAATGACTGATGTTGTATATAAAAATTGATTGACATTAAGCATCAAAATATTCGATCATAGTGAATTGATATACATGTGTGTTTGTAATGATACTGGATAGATCAAAATTTAGAGCATGTGTTGGTTTATATTGGCATGTATTATATGAGAAGTTGTTGAGAATGATGATCAAACACAATGTGTATTGCATATATTAAATATTATGGATTGCATATTACATACACAATATAATACAGCGTAATATTGATTGTGAACAATCGTCAAGTGATATCGTTAGTGACAGTATTAAATGAATAAAATTGACATTAAAAAATAATATAAAAATAAGTAAAGATAGTATATGAACGTGCACACATGAGTTAATCAAATTTTGACAATTGATTTTCAAGTTTACATTTCAATTAATGATTTTAAAATTAATCTTCAATAATAACAAAAAAAATCAATAAATTATTTTTACATTTAATAGTAATTTTAATTTGATTTATATATATTGGTATTTTAACTATTAATAATATGTAAAATTATCAAACAATTTCCACGAGTTAATAATCAATATAACTTTAAAAGTCAAATAAAAAAAAAAAGCATTTAATAGAATTTTGTAAAACTCATGAGTTAATTTTAAAACTTTAATTACAAACTAAAATTAATTTTAGTTGAAAATATATTTAAAAAAATATATATTATTAAAAAATATTATAGTTTATAACAAAAAATTCAATAAAATTGTATGAAAATAAATTATCAAAGTTTTTAAATATTAAATAAAAAATAAATAACATAAATTATTGATGAAAAATGAATTTAAAATTAAAAATCAGTTGCGTTTAATTTTATTTTGAATATTCAGGTAAAAAAAAAAAATTGAATATATTGTTTGAAGGGGTTTAATACACCTGCGGCACACGGTTTCTCTGTGCGTCAGTTGTTGGATGATCAATAACTCGAAGCTTGCACTATCGTGTTTCTAAATGGTCTTGCTTCTCAAGTTCGTCCTTCGATATGGACATGACAAAGAACAGTGAATATTACTAAAGGGGAAGTACCAACAGTAAAATAGTATTTTTATAAGAAAAAAAAATAAAGAAATGAAACAATACTTGTATAAAGATAACACAAAGAAATATGTATATATAAAAAAAAGAATAGTAACATATTGCAGTGAATAAGTAGGAATAAGTACACAAACAAATAATGAATTCTCAACACCCTATGGTATTTCAAAGTTGAAAGCTTTGGCTTGTGCGTGCTTTTAGCCATTTTACATATACATATTCTGTATATATATTATAAAATATACTCACACATAGTCATGGCACTTTTTATAATGTCCTTTTTTTATTTATTTTTTTTTCTTTTTTATATTTCTCTCTCTCTTTCTTTTTTTTACTGTCTCACTTTAACTAACCCCTAAAAGCTCCTCTATGTATTCCACCCTATCTTCCATTTTATTATTTTTTTTTTCCACATACTTTGTCATCTTAAAATTCAACCTTCGTATATATATGTAATAATCAATTAAAAACTAATTAATGCCTTAATTTTTTTATTTATTATTCATGCATTTATTAATTTTCTATTTTTTTTTTTTTTTTTACTCTTTTTTATTTGTGCGTCAAATATTTTCTATTATGAAAAATAAAGGAAGCATTGTTTGTGAAAAAAAAAAAAGGATTAAAATATACGTTAAAAAATGTAAAAAATATATGAATTTTTAAAAAAGCCATTTTCGCTGTATACAGTATATTCTTTGATGAACTTGGATTAAAAAATTGTTGGTATTATTTTTTTTTTGTGTTTTATGTACTTTTTTTTTTTAACTCAATGGATAAAAGATTATGAAGAGACTTTTTTTCGCAATACTGTGGGCAAACTTTTCTATTCTAAAAGTTAATTAATAATTTTATAGAGTTACTTGAAATAAAGTTTTTGTTACCCATGGGACCAGCCGTAAATTGATTGTGCAAAGAATATAATAAATATATACGATTATTATTTATAAAACTGTTCAAACTTCTTGGTTGACATGAAAAACAAAAAAAAAAAAAAGCGAAACAAACATACAGATAAATAGAGATTAAAGAAATTAAGAAATATAATATTTAACGACAAACGCAAAGCTGGAAAATTCTAAAACCGAAACATTTGTTGTTAAATAAATAAATACAGAAGGTCAATCTCTTATAGTACAGCTGATGGGGCGGGCATATTTTTCTAGTTTTTAATTTATTTATTTAACAACAAACGCAAAGCTGAAAAATTCTAAAAATTTGTTGATATATAGTACAAAACCTACTGAATATTATCCACTATATGAATTTTCAACCGAAACGTTTGTTGTTAAATAAATAAATACAGAAGGTCAACCTCTCATAGTACTGTACAGTTATTATTATCAATATATTACTATTGATAATAATAAAAAACTTAAAAATATATTTAAAATGTAGTAAATAGTGTAGTCATTGTCGTTATATGTAAAAGGTGTCACTAAATCTGGCCATGAATAGCTTGGTTGAGAAATAAAAATACTATATTTTAAATCACACACAAAAGTGACAACGTTAAAATAAAATATCACAAGAAATTCAAGTTAAATTTGAAAATAAGTTAAATCCAATAATTTTTTTACTAATGATATTCAGTAGTATATAACGATCGTTCGTGTTTCGAATCGACAAATAAAAACGTGACGAATTTTCTTCAAAGATGAGTAGGCTACCGAAAGGACTTTATCATCAACTCAGATATTGTCTATAATTTTATCGTCAACTGATATTATATTTTAAGAATATTAAAACATTCTTGTATATAAATCTATATCTTCAAATATTTATGTTTAAATTTATCGAGCAATATTAAGTGTAATTTCAAAACTAAATTCAGGAAATCAGACTGAAAATCCTTGTGACCTACATTTAAATGTACATGTATATTTACATTGACGACGAATCCAATTAATTCAATAAATCGACTGGTGAATTTAACGATTAAAATTTCAAACTCACCGTCAAATAAAATTTTCAAAAGCTTTTAAATGTTTGATAAATTATCATGTTTGACTCATTTTAAATAAATTGATATATGTATTTCAACTCAAACATATTTGTAAATATTGTTTTACTAGATTTTACAATTTTTATGACAGAAAATTTGCAATAATAATAATTATTATTAAATACAATTTATGATATAAATTATATTTGGGAAGTAAATGAAAATAATATGTAAAAAAACTCGTTAATAATACAGCAATAATAATTGCTTATTATTTTATTTTTTGTTTACACTGTTATCATAACTGTCAACTTATAAAAATAAAAAAAATTGATACATTATCTAAAATGACATTGAGATAAACCTATGTGATAAAAATTTTCCCACTGCTGTAAATGATAAAGAGAAAAAGAATAGAAAAAAAAAATAAATAAATAGAAAAAATCACGACAAACGGAAGTGAGGTTGAAAAGTCACCTTATCTGACCGAAAGAAAAAAAATAAATAAGTCATGTATGTATTTACCTGTAAATTTTCATTGACTTCAACAACAAAAAAGAAAATAAAATAATATCCATGTTTTTTTTTATTTTTTTTTTCAAATACGAGGGTAAAAAAAAATTAAATATTTATGAATTACCTATTTTTTTGAGTCATATACATACGACAAGTGATAATATCAATGATAATTCATCAAAAATAAATTATATTTATGATAAAAAAATAGAAAATTGTCATAATAATTAAAAAATTAAAAAAATATATTTGCATTTTACAGAACAGAGTAGAGTTTTTTTAATTTATTTTTTTTTTGATCTAGACCAAATAGAAACCCATAAACTGTATGAACTGTATCAATAGTCGATTGAATTTTTATATAAATAAAATACAAGTATAATAAAAAATTACATTATACATGTATATAATGAAAAAAATTAAAAAGAATTATTTTTTTCTTGGCTGTTTTTCTTTTTTTATATAAAAAAAATATATTTTTTAGTTTCTCTTTGTGTGGGCACAAAATGAAACAAGTAGATGCACAACATTGAAAAGAGAATAAGGAATATTGAGAGAATGAGGAGAGACAAGATATAAAATTGATATAAAGTGGGGATAGAAGGTCGTCGTGATGCTGGATGAAGACGACGGTGAGACTTTTGAGGCCTGGTATGCATAGAATGCATCCGGCGCACCTGCTTCAAGTAAGACGGGTTTTAACTCGTCTTCGTCTTCCACAATATATATCTATACTACTTATATATACACACATGATGTCGCGTGCGCATTGCTTGAAAGGACACCCAACAAACTTAATGAGCAACACAAAAGTACAAACAATAAATGAAGCAAAAACGAAAAATTAAAGGAAAAAATGTAATTTTTTTTTTTNTTTTTTTTTTTTTTTTTTTTCTTTCAATTTATTAAATATATTATTAATATTTTGACAGGTTGAATAAAATCACGATAAATTAATAAATAATAATATAAACAACTGGTTTTTTTATACTATCATTTGTAAAACCCAGTTTTTTTAAAAAATTTTTTTTTTCATTTTTAAATGCAGTAAACACATTTTTTAAATTAACCTCATTGATAGCATAAAAATAAAATATAAAAAAGAGTATAATTTTGAAAATAGGAATTTTAAAACTGTCAATAATATAGAATGAAAAAAANAGTAGTTGTTAGTTGATTGTATTGGAGTGCTTGCGGGAGCCAGGTGGATGAGAAAAAAATGAAAAAAAAAAAAAAAAAATGAAAAGTAGCATTATCTTGCTCAAAGTAAAGCCTATTGACCTGCAATGACATATTACTTTGAGACATATTACTTTGTTGTTATCGTTTTATTTTTCATTTCATTCTTATTTTTTTCATATGACTAGAAAATAAAATAGTCATGAAAAAAAATGAGATCTTATATTATAATAAAAACAATTTGTACAGTTGACGACATCAGACTGAATAAAATATTCATATTTTCTTGTCAAATTTTTTTATATCAGTTTTTCTTTTTTCAAGATATATTCAACAAGAATAAAATAAAATAAGCCAATCCTTATCAGTAATACGATTCCACAAACTTACTAGTCATTTTAAAATTTACCTATTTATAATTGATGTAAAGAAATTAATTTAAAAAAAAAAAAAAGGTTAAGTATTATATAATTTATAAATTGTCTTGAGCTTTTTAAAGCTTTGTCTGTTAAATATTCTCGAGACTCTCATAAATCTGCATTGAGAAGTGCAATAAAGATATATAATTTAAATTAAATATGATAAAACTGAGTGAAGCAATTTAATAAAAATGAAAAAAAAAATATACAAGACAAAGAAATGTTTTCATTTTATATTTTTTCAGGGTATATTTTCTTTGATTATTTCTATTTAATTTAAAAAAAAAAAATTCAATTTCATATGTACATATACATTCAAACTAGTATGAATAAAAAGATGAATAAAAGAAAGAAAAAAAGAAAAATTAATAATGTTGAAAAATGTTTTTTATAGATATTATATATGAAAAAATATATATGAAAAATAATTATGCGAGTTTTTCGCACGCGCTAATCGACAGAGAGTTACGCAGAGAGTAGCTAAAATGCAAATTTTATATTGCATACATATATACATAAATGTATTTGGTATTAATATATAAAAGACATGAGTGCATGTATTTAAAACGTGAAAGAGAATAAAAAATATAAATAAAAAAAAAGTTAAATTCATGAAGAAAAGATCTGGCTGAATTCCAGAAGCATTGGACGAGCGGTTTTCATTATCAGTCGATTCACAAGACAACTTTTCTCGATTCACAAGTTGCCTATAATTGTAATATATAAGGACACCCGCTTTGTAAATTTATTTATTTATTTTTTTTATTTTTCTTTATAATTACTTTTAAAATCAAATATCTTTAAAGCAAGTTAAAATATATATTCAACTAGTTTTTTCATAAAACTAGTAATTTAATTTTAATTTTTTTATTTCTTTAATTATATTGAGCATTTTAAGATATTTTTTTATGTTATGGTACAAGTATTTAGATATAAAATTGAATTAATATGTTTTTTTATTTTTTATAAGGCACTTGCATTGAATAAATTACTAAATAAAAAATTGATTAATCATCATAAAACTTGTTATATTTAAATATTTTATTTGACTTTTTAGGAAAAATTATTTGAAAAAAAAAAATGATTAATATTTATTTTTATCCACAGTCAAGGTCAATGCACAAATTTAATGAAAAGAAGCACATTTATTTCAGCAATTTTCTATGCACTGATAACATCATATAAACTTTCGAGTTTTTATTTTATAAATTATATATTTTTCTTTTTTACTATATTCAAATTACATTCACTGAATGAAAGCCTGAATGTGAACAAATTTTCAAACTTATTTTACTTTTTTACTCTGAATATTTATACTTTTGTTTTACTTATATTATGAAAAATAAAATTATACTTTTTTTCGCTTTTATTTGTTACTTTTGATTGTTTATTATTGTTATTTTAATTATTGAAAATATAATAATAGCTGAAAGTGACTGCTCAACTATTTTAAGTAGTAACGGCCCATCAAACTTATACAGTCAGACAAGCGTGAATTTGGTAATTTCTATCTACTGAAATAACAGTTAAATAAATATACCGCTTATTGTTTTAATTTATTTTATTAAATTTATTAAAATTCAGTGAGTCTTTTTAAATTTGTGTAAATATATGTCATAAAACAGACAGACATTTGTGCGAAAATTCATTTGATCGCTTTCTTCTTTTATCTTTTCATCTCAACTTGACATATTTAAAACAAAATTAATAATTTTCAACGCCTTTGAAAATTACTTGTTACTCTTTTTCATAACCCAACAACAGAATTTTTAATAACTTTAAATTATTATATTTTATATTATAATAAAATAAATAAAAAAGATATTTTTTTTATTAATTTTATGAAACGTAACTTGAGTTAGACCACTCTTAGCTGCCATTCACATAAACCTGACTCTGTTTCTATTGAAATAATAAGAAGAAAAAAAAATCCCAACGTGAAAATATTAATTAGCTGGAATAATAATGAAAAAAAAAAAAAAAAAAAAAAA
>MKYW01000003.1:37337-54088 GCA_015776835.1 Aphidius ervi | reverse complement strand
AAAAAAAAAAAAAAACAAAGAAAAGTTGGAAGTTGCAAAGAGTATATAAAATATAAATATAAGTAATAAAAATTCATTAACAAATTGTGTCATAATTTTCTTTTGATTTTGTTGATTTAAGTGAGTATAATAACAAACACATTAATAAATCAAATTTATTATTAATAATAATAAGAATAATATATGACAAAAATAATTTTATGAATGGATTTGAGAAATTTATAAAAAATACAGAAAATTTCCAAAATGGAAAATATTTAACAGACATAAAGATGACGCACATACTTGTCTATAAAATAAATTCATAATTTTCCAATGTATAAACTTTCCATCGTTACAAAATTTTAATTTATTTATATACTATATTTTTTCTTTTTCAGGTACAAAAACAAAACCCATTTTTCATCAAACGAGTGGATAAAAAAAAAAAAAATTTAAATAAAATGATAATAAAACAAAAAACATCAAATATTATTATATATGAAAAAAGAAAAAAAAAAAAATAATAATCTCAAAAACAAAACAAAACTTGTGATGAGTATATAACTTTAATCTACGTACTTTGAAGTCTGTTGCATTTGTAACTTGACAAAGTGAACAACTGCAAAAAAATTCATGATTTTTTAACATTAAAAAAACCACCAGATGCCAGGAATGAACCCATCAAGTATATAAAGAAAAAAATTTACTCGACCTTGCTCTTATTTTAGCCCCCTTTTTCCGACACTTAAGCAATACAATTTAAATTGCTTAGAATAAAAGTTGAAATTTTGCCAAAAAGAGATTTACATATATAGCCATAAAATATAAATAAATAAAAAAATAAAAAGGGCATGTCGCGAATTTCAATCGACTGACAACACAACAGCACGAAAAAAAACAATAAAAAAAAGGTAACAAGTAAATATATCAATAAAATAAAGAAATTAATATATTATTTAAAAAAATAAATAAATAAATAAATAAATAAGCAAGATGAATAGCACATTCATTTTTAGTCATTTTTAATTTTTTTAAATTTTTGGTTATCAGTCTCACAACTCATCCTCTAAAATACATAAAGATCAGACAGGCATGCATCACCTCCTTTTCTATGTACCGATGCAATTTTTTATTTTATATCTAAAATTGGAATTATGCCAGAAATTTTTTATTCCATTGAAATAATAAGACTTAATTTTCACATTAATATAATTTATCTTTTGATATAATAATTGTTTTAAATTATTTAAAGACATAAAAATTAATAAACATTAATAAATTATTTATATATACTACATAAAGTTTATTAGAAGTGGAAGCCAATAAAAACATAATTTTCATGTTATCATTGATAAACAGTTTAAAACGATTTGATGTCATTAATGATACACAATCAGCTGTGGATTATGCGTCGTTAAACCTGACGATGATAAGCCATATGTATACACAAGTCTTAAAAAATATCTCATCTATATCTCTTTAATACAAAATTAATTGCATTTTGACACAAAAAAAAAAACCTACTGTCTTGAAATAATGACAAAAAAAAAATACAAAATATTGATTTTCCATTTTTTTTTTCATCATCATATATATTCAAAGTTTCTAATCAGCAATATCAATTGATAATATTTTTTTTTCACTAGAATCTTTGACATAACCAGAATTAAAAAAAAAAAAAAAAATTTCATTGTTAATAACAACAACAATTTGTACCGTACAGGTAGAAAAAAAATAGGTTGTAATTTGATGTCTAAAGGCAAATAAAAAATAAAAAAACAAATAATGAATAATAATAATAATAATAATAATAGCAATATTTTTTTTTCTTTTTTTACAAATCACGGTGAAAAATTGTAATAAATAAAATGCATATATATATATATATATAGTTGGAGGTCAGTGACGACGTATTTGTTCATTTGTTCATTCTCGCTACAAACAACGATCAATATTCCAATTATGTAAATCATAGAATCCACGGGTTTACGCAAAACGTAATCCACGCGTATACATAGCAATCACGAGAAGCTTGTAAAATATAAAAAAAAAATATGAAAAATGAGAGTACCAAAGACTTAGTATAATAAAATTTAAACACTGTACAACTAGTGCCCGTCATAAACAAATGAAAAATAATAAAAAAAAAATGATATAACATGCCCTGAGCAATCATAGAACAAGAAATAATAAAAAATAATAATAAAAATAATAATAGATAAATAATAAAAATGAATATGACGAATAAAGTAAAATATTTATAAAAAAAAAAAAAAATTATATAAATAAAATTCTGGATATGAAAAAAAATATCAAAAATAAACTCATTTTTTGTTGATAAAAAAATATTTTTTAATAATTAGACTAATGAATAGAGTTATTAAATTTTTTTCCGACGAAATTTTAAACAAAGCATAGAATAAAAAAAAAAAGTAATTGTATATAAAATATGTACAGGAAATGAATAAAAATAAATAAATTAAAAACCAATGTATTTTTCAGTTTGAAAACATGAAAACTAATCTTATTTGCATGTTTATGCTTAGAATTGTTGGGGCACTATATGTAAACCCACAACACGGTACGATAAAATAAAAGTAAAAAAAATACAATAAATAAATAAGGGTGGTATTTTTATTTTTGTTAAAGTTATACTTTGCTTCAACCTGAAGCATCGATCGATTCTCAACACGACGACCTCTTGAAAGCAGTGAAAATCGTTGCCACCAATCGGGTGGGGCTGTATACTCAACTTTTTCAACTATATATATCTACGCCACCTTTCAGAAATTATTTGATACCTTTCAATCTAAAAAAGTAAAGGAAAAAAAACCACCCCTCTTGCTTGTAACACACCCCCAATACAAAATCAAATGATCCGAAAAGAGAAAAAAATTTTGATTACACTTGATAACTTATAAGTTTCATCGAGATTTTTTAATAACAAAAAAAAATATAATAAAAAAATCAACGTTCTCAGAAGATAAAGCTCCTTAAAAAAAAAACAAGCTTTATTATCATTTATTTTTTAATATAATTTAATCAAAAGAAAAAAAAAATTTTTAAATCACTTGAAAAATTTGATTTCCAGAAAAAAATTAATTAAAATTATTTTTTTTCTTTATGAATTTTTAAAATTAATAATTATGTTTTTTAAATATTATAATTATTTATCAAGATAATTTTAATTGACTGTATAATTATTAAAATTAATACTCGAAAATTTTCCCCTAAAAAATAAATTAATTCATTGCTTTGTGAAAATATTGGTATAATTTTATTTGATGTTATTAATGTTATTATTATCTTTCTCTGTAAAATTTTCATAAAGATAAAATAAACCATAGAATATTAATTATTCAATATATATTTATACATTATGTGCGTAGCTGTATGTACATATATTCAATAGCTATATATGTTTGATCAAAAACTGACCTTTATTTCAGTATACCAACGTGGGTGTTCAAAGCTTTATTTAACAAAGTATGTGTATTTTCTTATTATTATTATTTTATTTTTTTTATTATTTTACTTGTATTTATCAGAGCCGTCGGGATTAAGTGTAAACAATCAAGTCTTAGGCGACGTAAAGCTATATGATGAAGTCGAGACGATAGATAGCCAACGAAAGATGATGCTGTGACGTTTGTTTTCCTCTGATAAGTTATTTATTTTTTATATACTTTATTATTTTCACTTGCGTACAAATCATCTTCGCGGAAAAATCTCACAAACTATATATGTACTATTAAAATAATAATAGTATAAAATTTATATTTATTTATCATTTAAATTGATTAATTAAAAAAAATTAATACAAATTTTAATAATATCGTAAAATTCTACTGTGATAATCGCGCATGATTTGATAATCTGTAAATTGATGCAATTATTATTATCAATGATTTTTTTTCAAGAACAAAAATTATTATTGTGCTTTAACTGAAATTTATTTGAAATAATTATTTTTAATTTTTATACATAAACTATTATTTTGTTTTTTTAATAATTGAAATTTCAATTGTTTTAAACAATAATATTTAAAAAATAATTATTAAATATTTAAATTCATTTGTAAAATAATAAAAATAAAATTATAACAATAATAATAAAGTAAAAAAAAAATAAAAAAAGGCACGCGGGACGAGCATATCGACACGCGAGACAAGCTTATAATTTCCATTTACAAATTCGTCGGAGATGGAATGGTTTGAACTTAAATCAAAAAATAAATATATATTTAAAAAAAAACAACCTACACCTGTCAGTAAAAGAGTTCATTCACGGTAATTTTGTTTTTTTTATTTCATTTTTTTCTCATCCGTTATTTAAAATTTTTGTATTTTTTTCATTATTTTTTATTTCAAAGTAGTAGTTTGCTCTTGAAATTCTCATGAATGTCGAGAGAAAAAAAAAATTTATTTTAATTTTTAATTGACTATTAAAATTGAATATATATATAACAAGTAACTGATTGATTGAGATTTTATTTGGAGTCAAAGATATTGCTATTCTCATTAAAAAAAAAATATAAAAAAAATACGTCAATTTAAATAATAATAATAATAATAATGAACCAGTGACAATTGTGAAGGAAAAAAATGTTTTTTTTTTTTCGTATAGATGTTCAAACAAAGATCGTAATAATTTATTTAGCAAATATATCAGTTAAATATATTTGAAGTTATATATTTTTTTTTATCTTTGAATATAGATGAAGACGTAAAAAAATAATAATAAATAAAAATTCTATGTAACTTACTTTTAGATAAGTTCAAATCCTCACGTATCTTGACATTTAATATATTATTATTATCTTTTAATTTTTTTTTATTATTATTTAAATGTCTATTCACACATGAGTCACGAACTTTTCTTAATCACACTTTTCTTTAAAACACTTTCAAGTCTATTTGTCTTAAATTTTTATTATTTTTTCTATTTTCTATAATTACTTTTTGCTTTTTCACAGTGATAATATATATATTCAAGTTTTTAATCAAACACTGAGTCAAAGGAATTCAATGCACCAAGAAACCCAGGATTAAACCGAATATCGGAAATACGCCCTAGAAATTCACCACCTTTAATTTCACTAAAATAAAAAAAGTACAAAAAAACTATGAATAAAAATAAGATAAAAAAAAGAATTATACAACTGAAACAAAGCGGATTTAAATAAATAATTGTTTTTTTTTTTGTTTTTTTTGTTAGACTTTAAATAAAATAATAAAATCTCATCAAAAATAATAATTAAAAAAGAAAATTAATTTAAATTAAATTTAACGAAATAATAAAAAAATAATTAAAAGATAATTTTCACACTAATATTGTCAAATAACAAATAATCACAATAAATTATTCAATTAATTTACTAAAAAATGAAAAAAAAAAATTGTCAAAACACAAATAAATTAAACTTTCATTGTCAATAACAAATAAATTAAAAAAAAAAAACAATAATTAATAATTCACATGTTAAAAAAAAAAAAAAACACAAATTACTCCAAAAAAAAACGAAAAAATCAAATAATAATTAACAAAACTATACACTTATTCGAAAAAAAAATAAAAAATACCTTTTAAATTTAAAATAAAATAAAAAAACAATATAAAAAAAATTATATATCAAGTTCAATGTACGTAATATAAGAATAATAAAAAAAAAAACAAAACAAACAAATTCACTCACATTGTTTAAATAAAAAAACGAAAAAAAAAAAAGAAAATCTTGTAATTTTTTAAATAATAAATATAAATAAACACTTGTTTGTCGCGTCAAACTATCAAATGAAATTGAAAAAAAAAATAAATTTATAAAAAATTTATGATAGAAAGAGGAGTGATCCGATCCCCACTGGTGTTCCTGCTCAAGATCCGAGCAGGCACTGACCCCACGAGACGTCGAGGAGGCGAGGATCAGCAACAGTAGTGTAAGTAACTATATACACAGACGAATGAAATAAACTTTGTAAATGTTATAAAATATAAAAGTACAAATGAGAAAATATATTTTAAATAGTTATTTTACACAATTCACATATTCGTATGTATTTATTATAAATTTAAAATATATTTTCTATTTTTTAAAAAATTTAAATATTATTTTTAAAATAATTTTCAATATATTATTTATATTTAAAAAAAAAAAAAAAAAGTACAGTAGAAAACAAGCGGGAACCGCTTGCGACGTATGAATTATCCACGATAGATTGCGGTTCGATATCAATGTATTTGTGTATAAAGAGTGCTGCTGTTGCCTTATGAGAGGGTACCAACGAATGGGAGAAGCTTGAGAGAGTGAGGAGGTGAATGCGCGCGCGCGCGCCCGCGAATATACAATGTCTATGTGTATATATATAAAAAAAAAAAATACACTGGGGTTTTTTTTGGGTTTGCACGCGTGAGAGAAGGAGTACTGAGGGGCAACTCAGAAACTATCAAAGAGGGGAAATATCGCGATAAAATGACATCGAGTTACGCGAAATAAAGTGAGAGGAAAAAAATTTTTTAAAATCGAAAAAAATACATGGATTTAAATCATTATTGTATGATTTACTCTGCAGTTTTTTTTATTTATAAATATTTCATTTAGTTATTAAAAGTTTAAATAATTAAAAGTAAATTTTTTGTTGATGATTTTATGTATATTTATTTCTACATTTTATCCTTGACCTGTATATATTGTCTTATCATAAACATTGATAATAACAAGTATGTGATTTTTATTTTAAAATTATATTGTGATTTGCAAAAACATCAACATACTTGACTCTGACAAATAATACAATGAAAAGTATATCTTGTAGTATTTTTCTACTGATAGATACATTATCTATTTTTTATTTATTTATATTTATTTTTTTTTTTTTGCAACGTATGTAATTTTTTATTTTTCATTAGTATATGTACTTGCAAATATATTTTTAAATAAATTTAAAAAAAAAAAAAACAAGTTTTATTTTGTAACATCAAAAGCTTATGTAAAAAAAGAAAAAATATATATATTCAATATTATGAAAAATATATTTAGAAATATTTAAATTTTATAAATTTAAAATGATAATTAATTTATTGAAAATATATTTTGTAAATTTTGATATATATCTTTTTGAATTTAATATATTTATGTATTTATTTTTTTGTTAGTAGATGCGCAACAAGTTTACACAGGCACTTGCGGCTTTTCTTGTAAAATCGATAGAACCAATTTACATAATGTGTCCATAGGGCAGGCGCGAGAATTCGATGTACTACTTGACAATTTTTTGACCAATAATTTATATATTTTTAAAAATATTATCTGTCATTTCGAAAGCCTATATAATAAAAATGTAAAAATACTAAAGCTTTTATATATTTATAATATAAATGAATAAAAAATTTATAAAAAAAAATGTAAAAAATTCATTTAATGAAATAATTACTTTTTCTTTTTTTGTCTCAAAATATAGGTCAAAATATAGGCCAATATGAATAATTAAATTATGTTTTTTATAAAAAATAAAAAAAATAGTTGATGAATTTTTAACAATTTAATTTAGTTTATAATTTATTCTGACCTTGTGAAAAAAAAAAAAAAAAAAGACAAGAAAATCTACAAGATACTTTAATGTACTCGAGTATATTATAAAATAAACATATATATGTGAAACATGACTTGCTAGAGTCGCGTGAGTCCAGCACGTGCGTATGAACATAAAATTTTCAAAACTACTATAAAGTAATTTTACTCTTTTTTTCAACTAAAAAATATATTGTTTTATAAATTATATATAGAGTATAATAAGCCTAGGTGCATTATGATTGCATAGGTGACAGACACAACACTGTTGACCCCAAAAATAAATAAACAATAATATTAAAATGTTAAAAATAATAAGTCAATTGATTGAAAATAATTATCAAAATGTCTATATAAAATATTCATATGAGCAGTGTAAATAAAAACTAATTGAAAATGAAAAATAATAATATTACTGATTACATATTTAATTTAAAAGAAATATATAAATTTCGAAAATAAAACACCAAGATAATAAAAAAAAATAAAAATGAATGAAAAACAAGAAGGTATAATATTACAGAATACCACCAAATTGGATACTCATTAGACACGCTTGTAAGAAATATGTATATTTTTTTTTTTTTACTATTTGTTTAAATAGAAATCTGATCTGCTCATTTACTAGTTATTTAAATAAATTTTCTATAACAAGCTATGTATTTTTTTATTTGTCAATAACGTCATGAAAAATTTGTAATTATTTAAATTTTGATTGTAAAAGAAATAATAATTAAAATTATTTATCCGAGAAATCCCTATTGCCGAATGAGCAAATGAAAAGATGGCGCCTTAAATCAGCTCATTTTTTTTTTACTTTAATAATTAAATAAAATGAAGAAGAAAAAAGTAAAATTTATGTTGAAGAAAATAAGAAAAATATATCATCAACTTGATGTAATATAATCAAAGTATCATTTTGAGATCAATTAATGTTTGATAATGTTTGGTACATGTACAATATAATAACAGTGTCCAGTATATTCTCAACATCATCCAGTTATTGCGTGATACAAAATCAGAACCACGTTTTACACGCAATTATTTCGCGACATAATATCTGGTTATCATTCCAACTATCAACTGTCTTATTTTAATTTGTTATTTATTTTCAAATTACTGTACTTAATTGTAATGTTCAAATTTATTTTTTTTTTCTACCAACTCTATCATCAATTCTCAGGTGAATTTTATTTTATATTTTAATAATAAAATAAATATTTATCAAGTTTTAAAAAATTGAAATGAAACTTTTTTTTATTTATTTGTCAATTTTATGGAAATACTTTTAGTTATAAAAAAAAAATAATAATAATTAATGATTTAGTTTTGAAATTATGAAAAATTTAAAAAAAAAAATGTATATTTAGTATTGGAGTGATCTTTTGGTGTGTATATCTTCAAGAATTGTTCGTAATTCTTCATCTTCCAATCTACACTCAAGACTTGGTATCAATGCTTTTGCTTCTTCTGGTGTTTCAGGACATAAATTTGCCAATGATGCAAGCTCAAATTTGTGTAATTTTTTTTGCATCAATAAACTAAAAAAATAAATAAATAATTAACATTAATTTATATATTATTTATTTAAAATTAAATATAAATTTTTTAAACTCACTTTCTAACTGCTGAAATTATTTCTTTATTTTTAAATTTTCTAAAACGATCAGTATAATTAAGACTTTTCATAAAAACTTCAGAAAATTCTTGTTCCTCTTCAGCAGATTCATTTTGTGCTTTTCTATGCTCCAAAAGCATGTGTACTTCAGATACCAATAGTGTTTCAGCATTTTCAAATTCTAATAATTTCAAATTCTAATTAATAGTTGTATAAATTAATTAGTTATTAAATAATTGTAAAAAAAAAAAATGCAATTGTCTATTATTTACAAATTAAACTAGTTTATTTATTTTTTTTTTTATAATATTAATTATTTGGCTGATTAATATGTCCTTCTTGGACAAAAAAATCATAAATTTTTCTTGTTTTATTAACATCAATTCTCAATAATGGACGTGCTTGTGATAATTTTAATGATCCAAGTTTTTTATTTTCAATTATTAACATATTTTTATAATACAAAAAGTCTTCAGGTAATATCCTGGCATTTGAACATAAATTTTTTTCAGGTGATGTTAATTTATCATAACCAATATGTCTACGTATTTCCAATGGTGGTGCTGGTCTTCTTTGGTTAAAACAATTATGACTAACAAATTCAGTATTTCTATTACCATTACCATCACCATTATTTGTTGTATCAATATGTTTAATTGTAAAGCTTGATTGATTCAAATAAATTCTTCTTTCTTTATCTTTTTCAATTTTAATTTTACTTAATTTATTAAACATTTTAACACTCTGTTTGTGTCGTAAACCATTTGATCTAAATTCAAATAATTTTGTTAAATAATTACGTAATTCACCAGCACGATGTAAACCCTCCATAATATAATCAAATTCAATACCATCAACAAGTTGCATAAATGACACAAGACGTTCAACAATTGGTGATGTTATTGTTGAATCATAACGACGTAACCATGAATATGTACGTCTTACTGCAATTAAACCATGTTTACGAATTATTTTTTTTCTTCTTTGACGTTCTTTTAATCTATTATTATATGCATCAACAATATTTGCTTGTAAACATTGAAATAATTTATAATTATCATCATTTTCATTTTCATTATTAGTATTATTATCATCATCATTATTATTATTATTAAATTCATTATATTTTAATTCTGATATTAATAACTCTGCATGATTATCAAAATTTGTTTCAAAATCAGATCTTGCTGAATTATAACCAGCAAAATGACGACTATTTATTGAATTTGATTGGAATCTTGGTGGATCATCGAGATCTTGTAATTTAAAAATATATGGAATTGGTTTTGAACCAAATATTGTTGATTCTGATTCTCTCATAACTGGTAAACCTTTTAAATATTGATTATCAACATAATATTTCATATAATGTCTTTGACATTGTTCAGCTGTTTTATTTTTTATTCGTCTTTCAATATCTTTCCAATTACCAAAACCACATTCTTGAAGTACATTTAATAATAATAATTCTTCATTAGCTGTCCAATTATCATCATCATCATCATTAATTATAATTGGAAAATTATATCTGACAATAGTATAATCATGATTATTTTTATGTTTATTATTTTCATAACCATTTGAAAAACATAAACAACAAATATTTATATTATAACAAATTGCACATTTTATAAAAGGCTCAATGAGAATTATTTTACATGAACAACAGACCGGGTCTGGAGTAAATATTTCATGATTAACAATTGTTATATTATTATCATTATCAATGTCTTGATCACTAAAGGAATCACATGATGAATTGTCTGAAAGAAATATTGACTCGATCTTGATATTTTTATATTTTTAAATGTAAATAATATACAATTGCATTTATTTTAATAATTATGTTTACAAACCCATCAACCATAATAGAGGTTATGATTTTTCAATATAATGTTTATGTATTTTAATATATTATAAGACTTTTCTTACCTTTTGGAAATTTTAAATCAGCTGCATCATCTTCAATTATATCAGTGGTATTAAAGTTTGACATTTTCACTGATTAAATATTTATATTATTTGTTGTTTTAATTGTCACGTTGTCAGAGAGGTTTGTTATTGGAAGAAAAATATTTTTTAATTAGATTAAAAATCTCTCTCTTTCTCTCGCTCTTTTACTGTCTCTCTCTTGAACAAGTAGAAAATTGTTTAACCGACTGAGCATTAGAGGGCGACATCTTACTAATCTTTTATCTCGAAATTCAAAATACGAAATTATAGATAAAATATAAATAATAAAAAAAATAAAAATTAGATAAATTTTTTTGTTTATTATTAATTAATAAATAACTTCTTATTATGAAAATTTTTTTTGCGAGTGTAATCAACAAGGAAGTTGATATAAATTTTTCAACTTTATAAAAAAAAATAAAATACGGAAGTAAATTTTTAAGCAAGTAAAATACGAAGTAAATTAATAAACGCAATGATTATTAATATTACGCATTGTTTATTATTAATTAAGTCACGATTTAATTAATTCCGCATTACTAATGATTAAACGTGTCTTTTTCTTATTTTTAAAAATTGTCATCAAGTATAAAAAGAGGAAAAATTAATTATTAAAATCAAAGTTAGTTGAGCTGATAAACAATGAACATCTTAGCAATTGTCTCCGTTATTTTTATTATTTCGGTGATAGAGTTGGTTCAAGTGTCTCATGGAAAAAACATAGAAAATTTAAATCCGGTATGTTTAATAATTTTTATAATACTTGTATTAAAATACTTTTGTTTTGTTTTTTAATTCATTATTAATTAATATTGTGTTAATTTTAATTTTTAGGATTTTCATGAAAATAGTAAAAATGTGGAAATTATTGAAAGTAAAGCTTTGACTGATTCGTCAATTTATAAGGGTGAGTAAATTATTAAATAAATGTAAATATAATTTAAAATGTAAATATAATTTTTTAAATATTTTTGTAGCAATAAAGTCAATGGTAAATGATCAAAATATTCCAGTTTCTACTATTGAAAATACCGAGAGACATAAAAAATCACGAGTCAGAAGATGTGCATTAAGTATCTTGGATAATTGTCGTCATTTGATTGAGCATTCACGAGCTAATGCCAAAGATTCTCACGAACATTGCCATCATTGTCATTGTCATGTTAAGCCTTCGGAAGAAAAGGTCAAACCAGCTCATAATCATTGCCATCATTGTCATTGTCATGTTAAAAATCATAATCATGCTGAACCTTCTGGCAGCGAAGACAAGCCTACTCACAAACATTTCCATCATTGTCATTATCATGTTAAACATCCTGATCATCATGCTGAACCTTCTAGCCAAGATGTCAAGCATTTTCATCATTGTCATTGTCATGTTAAACATCCTGATCATCATGCTGAACCTTCTCATCGTCATGACAAGCCTACTCACAAACATTGCCATCATTGTCATTGTCATGATTCTGATGATCATTTTGATCATTGGTTGCCAAGAGCTAGCCATGAAGAGAGGTAAAATTTATGAAATAGAAATATAGAATTATAATTTTCATACAATATAATTTTATCATCATAAATAATTACAAACTTTTATTTTTTTTTTTCTAGAAAACTTGAACGAAAAAAGGAGCGTTTTGAAAAACGGATAGAATATTGGAAGAAGAAATCTGAATCCGTCAAATAAATATTAAATATTAATATTTTTAATAATATAAAAAGACCTGGTAACGTTTGTTGGGGCGTGTGGCCCGCGTTACCCGTTGAAAATTAAAAATTTTCAATACTCCGGCTAGGGCCATGGTTATCTTAATTTTTCAGATATAATAAAATTATGGTTTTCAAATAATTTTATGGTTTAAAATTATTCAAAAATAAATTTTTATGTTTATTGTTTTTTTTTCTCAAAAAATATTGGAGATAGAAGAAAAAACCCATAATGCGGGCGATAGAGTTTTCGAAGACGCATTATTTGAGGCTAAAATAAAGTCTCCATCTTGATTTCTTTACGAGTTATTGTCGGCGCCATTTTGTCGTTTTTTCGGACCGCCATATTTGGAGTTATTTACAACATGGAGACTTTGTATTAGGCTTAAAAGAAGCTTCTCCGAAAGATCTANTGATGATGATGATGATGATGATGATGATGATGATGATGATGATGATGATGATGATGATGATGATGATGATGATGATGATGATGATGATAATGAAGAAGAAGAAGATTATAATGATGAGAATTATAATGATGAAAATTATGATGATGATGAAACTTCTTTTGATGATAATAGTGGTTATGAAAATGATTATGAAGGAAAAATCGATTATGAAACGCCATATAATGAAAACAACTCGAATAATATAATTAGTACACATCGTAAGGTAAAAAGTAAACTTGGAAACAATTTACTCAACAATTTATCAAAATTTCCAAATAAGTTCAATGACTTGAATAGTCAATTTACACAAGATTGTTGTTACCAAAGGTTGCTACCACGCCAACAACTATGTGGTGAAATTATTGAAGTCTTTTTGAAATATTGTGAAAGTGAGGCAAAAAATAATAACGTTAGATTTATCAGCTTTAGTACAGTATTTTGTATGCCATTTTTAGAGAAAGGAGTTGGTGCATCAGAAAGTTCGTATAGATGGGCAGCTAATAATAGAATAGAAACATACAAATTTTGGCTCATTCCAATAAATGTAGACTTAAATCACTGGACTTTATTAGTTATTGATTTCAATGAAAAAACAATGATGTATTTAGATTCATTGCATGGTAAAGTACCTGAACGAATAATACTTGGAGTAATGACTTTTGTAGACACCTACTTTCCTGCAACAGAAAGAACAGATTGGAACGACTGGGCGATTTTTGAAAACAAAGACATTCCTAAGCAGGCTCCTAACTCAAACAATTGTGGTGTACACATCTTGATTTGGGCATACATTATTGCCACAGGTTCATGCACAACATTTACCGATGAAGACCTGGACTTAGCACGCATAAACATAGCAAATATAATCTCAACAATACAGCCTCATGCAAGATCTGCTAGAGTTCAAGGTTTCGATTATGGAATGTTCAAATTTCCCGAAAAACCAGTTCAACGTATCCTCAAGATCGTAGAAGTTCCAGAAGAAGCAAACGTAACATTGGATTATTTGTCGAGTGTTAGTGTAAGACAAAAAAAACCATGATGACTGTTGGATAAATGTGTCGTTTGAAAAATTTATAATTATTAAATAATAAATAAAAAGGTTACTATCGTTCAATCGACCCGTTGAAAGACAGTTTTTTTAATAATAAACACTGGTCAAAAAAAATTATTTTTCATTATCATCGTTGTTAATACCTAATATGTCATACTCTTTTTGTGTAAAAATCTGGCTCCAGCAGTATTAAGGTGTGTCGTTTGAAAAATTTATAATTATTAAATAATAAGTAAAAAAGTTACTATCCTTCAATCGACCCGTTGAAAAACAGTTTTTTTTATAATAAACAATGATCAAAAAAATTTATTTTTCATTATCATCATTGTTATCATGTAATAACCCATGCTCCTTTTTTTGTAAAAATTTGGCTGAATCGGTACAAAACGTGTCGCTTGAAAAATTTATAATTATTAAATAATAAATAAAAAGGTTACTGAATAAAAAGGATACAAAAATCTGGCTCAAGCAGTGCAAAATGTGTCGTTTGAAAAATTTATAATTATTAAATAATAAATAAAAAAGTTACTATCGTTCAATCGACCCGTTGAGAAACAGTTTTTTTAATAATAAACAATGGTCAAAAAAAATTATTTTTCATTATCATCGTTGTTAATACCTAATATGTCATACTCTTTTTGTGTAAAAATCTGGCTCCAGCAGTATTAAGGTGTGTCGTTTGAAAAATTTATAATTATTAAATAATAAGTAAAAAAGTTACTATCCTTCAATCGACCCGTTGAAAAACAGTTTTTTTTATAATAAACAATGATCAAAAAAATTTATTTTTCATTATCATCATTGTTATCATGTAATAACCCATGCTCCTTTTTTTGTAAAAATTTGGCTGAATCGGTACAAAACGTGTCGCTTGAAAAATTTATAATTATTAAATAATAAATAAAAAGGTTACTGAATAAAAAGGATACAAAAATCTGGCTCAAGCAGTGCAAAATGTGTCGTTTGAAAAATTTATAATTATTAAATAATAAATAAAAAAGTTACTATCGTTCAATCGACCCGTTGAGAAACAGTTTTTTTAATAATAAACAATGGTCAAAAAAAATTATTTTTCATTATCATCGTTGTTAATACCTAATATGTCATACTCTTTTTGTGTAAAAATCTGGGTCCAGCAGTATTAAGGTGTGTCGTTTGAAAAATTTATAATTATTAAATAATAAGTAAAAAAGTTACTATCGTTCAATCGACCCGTTAAAAAACAATTTTCTTTATGATAAACAATCGTCAAAAAATTTTTTTTTTTGTTATCATCATTGTTATCATGGAATAACCCATGCTCTTTTCATATGAAAATTCGGCTCAATCAGTACGAAACGTGTCGTTTGGAAAATTCATAATTATTAAATAATAAATAAAAAAGTTACTATCGTTCAATCGACCCGTTGAAAAACAGTTTTTTTTATAATAAACAATGGTCAAAAAAATTTTTATTTCGTTATCATCATTGTTATCATCTAATAATTCATGTTCATTTTTAGTAAAAATTTGGCTCAAGTAGAACAAAATGAAGAAAAACTCATAATTTTTTAACAATGTGTGAACAGGTTTAAATCAGTAAATCGACCCGTGAAAAAACATCATTTTTTAATGATTAAGAACGACTTAAATTATGTAGTTTTAACTATAATGAATGTTTTTTTCGTTCAATAACATTTTTTTTCCATTTCTCACTCGCAAATTTATCCATACTTCTTGGAATTTTCGTCGAATGACCATGGTCTAAGCAGATTTTTTTTCTATCCCTTGCGCCTCCGATTTAGTACTGTCACACAAACTTACGGATGGTAAAGAAATTTTAATTTTTTATAAAAATAGATAAAATAAAAAAAAAAAATATATTGTTTATTAAAAAATTAACTTGCCAATGATAAGAAATTCAGTTCTGATTAACTCTTCAAAGTTTCGTTAAATTTGTTCCAGTCTTTCTAGGAAAAAACTTGTTTCGAAACTCTACAAAATGGTAATTTTTTAATAATTTTTTTTTTTATTCATGTTGAATAATGATTGCCAATGATAAATAATGACCTTTCATATACTATTTCAAAATTTGAAGTAAAAATCATGTGTCATTTAAGAGAAAACTTGTTTGAAAAGTCAGAATTTTGTTACCGACATGTCATGTTTACCATTTCCCCTTAAAATATGACAACTTTTAAAAATTTGGTTTTGCATCATTTATTCAATAATAAAATTCAATTCTCCATTGTCAGTTCCTTCTTTACATTTTAAACAATCTTTTTCTAGTACATAATAAGATATTCCAACTTCATCTTCACTATCATTTTGTATTGGATGTTTTTTGCATCGTTTTAATTTTGAAATTGTTGGATTTGAACGTTGTTCTACAGATAATTTTTCCCAAATTTCATCAATTTGATGTGATGCAAATTTTAT
>MKYW01000003.1:25327-37165 GCA_015776835.1 Aphidius ervi | reverse complement strand
GATAGTAACTTTTTTACTTATTATTTAATAATTATAAATTTTTCAAACGACACACCTTAATACTGCTGGAGCCAGATTTTTACACAAAAAGAGTATGACATATTAGGTATCAACAACGATGATAATGAAAAATAATTTTTTTTGACCATTGTTTATTATTAAAAAAACTGTTTCTCAACGGGTCGATTGAACGATAGTAACTTTTTTATTTATTATTTAATAATTATAAATTTTTCAAACGACACATTTTGCACTGCTTGAGCCAGATTTTTACATAAAAAGAGCATGAATTATTAGATATTAACAACGATGATAATGAAAAATAATTTTTTTGACCATTGTTTATTATTAAGAAAACTGTTTTTTAACGGGTCGATTGAACGATAGTAATTTTTTTATTTATTATTATTTTTTTTTGTCATCGTTAGTTTTTTACTTATAAACATAATATTTTCTCTGTCTACATTGAAATTTTCATCATTATTCAGAATTTTATCATGAATTTGTTCACGTATCCTTATTCGCATTTTACCGTACTGCTTGAAATCTTTTTCAAGATTGAAATTTCGTTTTTTGCAATAAATGACAAATGTATTGAAAATTCTCTCCGATGGTGTTCTACACAAATTATCTGGGTTTTCATCGATAATAAAATTTAACCACTTTTCAATTGTCGCTGAATTGAGTTTTGACTGATTTTTTTTTATTTCTATCAATTTGTTTCTACCTAGATCTAAATTTTTTAGAACCTTTTTCTTCCTTCTTTTCTCAGTTGCTCTATCGTCCGGACTTCCATGTATATAATTAACATCGTATAGTCTCGGATAAAATTGCTTTATCAATTTTCCTCCATCTAACCTTAGAGGACAATTCTCACAGAAACAATTTGGGTAAGATGCAAAATGTCTAACACAACTTTGATCCGCAAAATTAACGGCTTCGTTTATATTAAATCCTAAATTGTACCCACCGTGAAAACTATGTGCGTGGGTTATCACGAACATGTCGGGCTCTTGTTTGACTTTGGTATACTTTATCTTATTTTTTGTCATGAATGTTTCTGTAACAATAAATCTTTTATGTGCCAATATGTTTTTACATCCAGGATAGAATTTTCTCAACTTCTTTATTAATATTGACTCCAATAAGTCCTCAAATTTTTGAGTGTCTTCTTGCTTGACTATGAGCCATATTTTGGGAGCACCATAACTTTGGTAATTCATCGATTTTAAGTTGCCATTTTCAAGATGAACTCCAAACGATGATGAATTACTTCCAATATAGATGTATGGCTCATGTATTCCAGGAATAACTTCACCAGTATCAAAGTTTCGTACTGATTTAATCGAACTTTTTTTTTTAAATAAATTCCACGTTGGCTCTCCATTATAATTTTTGAAAAAACTGTCAACAATGTCAACTGCATAATAAAAAGTGTTTGTTTGATTTTTTAAAATTCTTGTGTAGTCATCATTGTTTGTAATACTAGGTTTTTTATTTTCTGCAATCAATAATTTGTAATTTTCAACATCTGATGCGTTTTCTTTTTTGTTTAATTCGATAGCAGTGTTGGTGACAATAAAGCCGTCTTCATAGGCTTCAAACGTTTGATTTAAAACTTCCTCAATTTGTATCTGATTAATTTTTTCAGAAACTTTTTCTTCACTGAAAAATGAATTTTTCCATAATTCTGGCACTTTTATGACTGTTACTTTTCTACCAGCTTTACTATCATGAAGCATTATTTTATCACAATACGTAGGTTGTGAAAATTCATCGTCTGTCGGACTATGGGCATTAGAAGAATCAAAATACTCATAATCATTTTCGTTGTCTTTGTACATTGGAACGTCATTGCATAACTCATTACTCATACTAACTGGAATAAAAAGTAAAAAATATTTTAGTTTATGTTTATGAAAAAAAATTGTTTTTTATTTATTACTAATAATATTATAAGACAAATAATATAATATATCTACCTAAAAAAAAAAAATTTAATTGGAATTTTTCTAATTAAAATATTATATTCTTTTCCCGCAAAAAAATTATCTGAAAATATTGATTTTAAAAGGCGCCATGCAATTGTTTATCAAATACTTTTATTAACAAATGCATAGCGCCTTTAAAAATTAATATTTTTTGATAATTTTTTTTTTATTTTAGAGAACAAAACAAAAACTAATTTGTACCGATTAAATTAGAATTTGTACCGATTAAATTAGAATTTGTACCTTAATAATAATAATAAAGTATTGTAGTATGATCTTTTGGAGTAACTTGTTTTTTTATTATTATTATCGAGGTACAAATTCTAATTTTATCGGTACAAATTAACTTTTGTGTTGTTCTTTAAAATAAAACAATAATTATTAGAAAATATTAATTTTTAAAGGTGCCATGCATTTGTTAATAAAAGTATTTGATAAACAATTGCATGGCGCCTTTAAAAATCAATATTTTCAGATAATTTTTTTTTTATTTTAAAGAACAAAACAAGAGCTGATTTGTACCGATTAAATTAGAATTTGTACCTCAATAATTAAAGTAGATATGCAATTGTTAATTATTATTTTGGGGTAAATAATTTTTTTTTGTTGTTATTCTTGAGGTACAAATTCCGGGCTTGGTGGTACAAATTAGTACAAATTATTCTGCGTCTGTAGCAATTTTTTTTCCCCCCTAAGTCATCTAGAAAAAAATTCGATTTTTAACCCGTTCTGGACCCTTTAATTTTGAGGTACAAATTGAATCAATGGCGGTACAAATTAGTACAAATTAAGACGCTTCTAATGAGTATCCTAGATAATTTTTCTAGGACTTATGCAGGCCAGGTTCACGCACCCGAGAGAAAATAATGATAACTAAAATAAAATAATATTTCGTTATAAATTTGAACAAATTAAAAAACTTTTAAGTAAAAAAAATGGTATATTTAAATTTTCTGGTATTATTTTTTGTTTTTTATGCACTCAAAATTTTTGTAATGACCCGTTTATCGGAGAAAAAATAAACTTTATTTATTAGTAATAATATTATAAGAAAAATAATATAATATATCTACCTAAAAAAAAAAAATTCAATTGGAATTTTTCTAATTAAAATATTATATTTTTTTATTTTAGTTATCATTATTTTCTCAAATTTTCCGAATCACAGTTACGAATGACAGCAAAAAGCGTAGAGAGAAAATAGTGATAACTAAAATAAAATAATATTTCGTTTTAAAATTGAACAAATTAAAAAATTTTTAAACAAAAAAAAATGGTATATTTGAATTTTCTAGTTTTATTTTTTGTTTTTTATGCACTCAAAAATTTTTGTAATCACTTGTTTATCATAAAAAAATTAAACTATATTTACGACTAATAATATTATAAGAAAATCAAAATAATATATCTAATTAAAAAAAAAAAATTTCAATTGGAATTTTTAAAATTAAAATATAATTTTTTTTCTCCAATTTTAAAATAAAATATTTTTTTATTTTAGTTATCATTATTTTCTCAAATTTTCTGAATCACAGTTACGAATGACAGCAAAAAGCGTAGAGAGAAAATAATGATAACTAAAATAAAATAATATTTCGTTTAAAATTTGAACAAATTAAAAAATTTTTAAATAAAAAAAATGGTATATTTAAATTTTCTGGTATTATTTTTTGTTTTTTATGCACTCAAAAATTTTTGTAATTACTTGTTTATCATAAAAAAATTAAACTATATTTACGACTAATAATATTATAAGAAAAATAAAATAATATATCTAATTAAAAAAAAAAATTTCAATTGGAATTTTTAAAATTAAAATATAATATTTTTTTCCTACAATTTTAAAATAAAATATTTTTTCATTTTAGTTATCATTATTTTCTCAAATTTTCCGAATCACAGTTACGAATGATAGCTAAAAGTGTAGACAAAAAATAATGATAATAATAAAAATTATAATTGTTGTTTCTCATTTTAATCTTTTAATTCTAACGTAGTGCAACAATATAACACAACACGGAACTTAAAAGGTTCTTCTATCCATCAATGGTGAAATAACTAACATATGCGATGTATAGCTCAAAAAAATAAAGTCTTTGCGGTGGACGTCGCTGAATAGACAGGAGAAAAATAAATATTTCAGCTTAAAAATTTTCGTTCAGTCAATATTCCGAACTTGACTTTTAACGTTTTTATTTTATTTTAAGTGAAAAAAATATATTTCATGGAAATTTAAAATATATTTATTTTATATTTTGAAAAAATCTCAAGTAAATTTAAAATATATACAAATTTGGACAGACATAATTCAAATATATTTGAAATTTACTTTTTGTTTTTTTTGTAAATTTTTGTAAATAATAAATGAAAAAAAAACATTTTTTTTATTTTTTCAATTAAATTATAAAACGCATACTTTTTATCTTGAAAAATTTGAAAATGAAATTGTATACAAATTCTAACAGGTATAACTAAAATTTATTTTCGATTTACTTTTTTTTTTGGTAAATTTTTGTAAATAGTCAATGAAAATTCTTTTTTTTTTTTACTGAACATTAAATTTAACATTAAACGTTTTAGCTGCGCATATTTAACAAATAATTTTTACTATTACAAATAACCAAATATTTGCCAATATATTTCAATTAAAAAATATTATATTTATTTTTTGCAATTTTAACTATAAAATTTGAAAATTAGAGATTCAAATATAGTCAACTTGAGAAAGATTTTTTGGAAAAATCTATTTAAATACAAAATAAATTTAATTCATATTTTTTTTAAATATAAAGTATAAATGTCATTTATATTTGAATTATATTTTAAAAATATAAATTTTCTTTATATTTTAAAAATTTCATAACAAAAAACCAGTCATTAAAAAAAAAAATCAAAGAAAAAAATATATATACATACCTTTTTATATTTTACAATTTTATCATACAAGAATAATATATGAAAAAAAGTAGCCACACTTTTTCAAATCGAATCGACACAAGTTTCTTTAGGTACTGAACGAATGAAAAATAATTGTACAGTCCCATAAACCTGTATGCCGCTTACAGTTTCCATTGGAACTGGAAAATTTTATCATTCTTTTCCAACTACACCTTATTTATCTTTAACAGAATATGTCTGTTGCTTTCTCTTTTTTTTTTTTTTTTTTTNTTTTTTTTTTTTTTTTTTTTTTTGATGCCTTAATTCCATTGTTTTCAATGTGCTGACAGCATGTTGCCAAGTCTTCAAGTTTTCTTCGTCCTTCTCGCTTCTGCTTCTGCACTTTTCTTTTCATATCTTTTTCTTTTTTGTAGCCTTTTTTACTCCCTCCATTCTCTCTCGCCCCTTCATCATTATTTGTGATGAAGTTTCTATTTCACTCGGCCTAAGGCTCCTGAAAAGACAGCTCGAAAATTCATGACTCAGGCAGTTACGATGGCACCTCGACAATGTAAGTGAAAATTTTCTTTTCTTTATTGTATTTACATACTTTATATGAATATTTGTTGGTTTTCGAGTTTTTATATTTTCAATCAATTTCATAGTTGTTTTTTTTTCAAATTTTTCAGCTACTCGAATTATAAAAAATAAAAAAAACGTGGATAACGATGTTTTGAAAGTAGATAAAAATGACGTCGACACGGGGGTGAAAAATTCACCAAAATTGAAGAAAGAAAAAAAAACAGAACAAGTTATAAAAAAAAAACGGCAAACAACTTTGAAAAAAAAAAAGATTGAACTTGAGCAGCTACCAAGCCAAGAAAATAGCGCAATGGAAACTATAGATGAAGCCAACGTATACAGGCCTCAGTTATCAGCCTCAACAAAGGCCTGTATGATTGAAAAACTACGGTGCACAGCTAAGTTATCAAGCAATCAAAGTATTTCTTGCACTCAAAATAAGCGACGAAAAGTTCTTCACAATAAGTACTTAGCAGTTGCTACTATGAAAAAATTTAAAAAACAAGAAGAAACGACGCAACAATTGAAAAATCAAGTTCAACATTTAGAAAATGTAAGTATCTGTGACATGGATATATTTTCTTGACGTATGTGATGAGATTTATCATGTTTATTTCAAAATAATATATCTCCATTCTTTTTTCTGATTTCAGCTTCTAAAACAAGCTCAGATGCCTATTGTAATGCAGTCTTCCGGGTCGAATTTGTATCAATTACAACAACCTATGATGCCAACGGTCATTAGCCCAGGTTTTGTACATCCATTTGCACCTTCGAATTTGGATTATGGTTTTTATCCTGCCCCCGGATTGGATTCATGGAAAATGGGTCATCTTTCTCATGATCATGGTGTACCATACCCATTTATTCCACCTCAACTATCTACAATGATGTATTTCTAAATAATTAAATTTCGTGTTACGATTCTAAAATAAATATTTTTTTTCATTCAAAAAACAAGTGTCTTAAAAATTATTTTTTCCGATAATATTTAGTGTTTCTGATAATTTTTCCTTTGTCGACATCACAGCCAAGTCTTTTGTTTTCTATTGTACTGGAGACAAATGGTTGTCATTCAAGACGTGTGTCTCTTGACGGTTATGGCCAAAATATTTTTATTTTCTATTTTCTCATGGTGGGATACTGCAAAATGGAAAACTTATTCGATTATTTTTCATCATTTGATGACAGACTAGTGTAGTGAACGAATGTCAGTGAGATAAATATTTAAAAATGGGTAACAAGCAAAATTTATCGAGAAGAACGTCAACGAAATCGGCATATCGTAAAAAGTATGGATTCTATAATTAATAATTATTTTTTTCTTGCAACTAGTTTTTCGAAACAATGATTTTATTTGATTCTTTTTGTGTGTAGGAGGGCACTGAAAAACCAAATTTACTCAACAATTAATAAGCATACCTTACAACAAGGTAAGCTAGACTTTTATTAAGAAGTATTTATATATTTTTTTTTCAATATAATTGAATGTGTATTTTTTGATAACGGATGATAAAATTGTTTAAAAAATTTAAAAGAATGCATTTAAGTATACCTTTTGCTGATCAGAGAAAAACTTCGTGTATATTTGCATTCTCATCATGGTTTCAAAAATCATATTAAGACAGATAAGGTACCCTGGGTATTGTTAAAAAATATTTTTATGAGCCTTTAAGCCGGAAAGCCAATTTGCACGCCTTGACCTCGACATTCAACCACGGCTTCTCAATTTTGTTCCCTTGAGAATGTTTTCATTTTTCGGAAAAAATATTTGTCATGCCTAGTATACAATATTGTATATCTGGAGTCATCCATAAACAAAAGGCTTCAAATAGACGGTCAAATGCATGTCTATAGAAGCAATAAAAAAAACCAGATGCTTCAGTTTACATAGAAAAGAGGAAATAGGTAATAAAAATAAGATACATATGTAATTCTGGAGTAAAAAAAAAAGTGTAAAATTCGTGAAAATGCAACGAAAAATGTTAATTTTACTTAAATAATAAAAACAAAATAAAATGCTATTTTTTGTTTTTTTTTCTTAATTCTTTTATGCAATAAAAAATTTTTATAAGAATGAACTGTTTATTGCAAGATTTTATACTGTGTTCAGAAATATTAATAGTGGCAATACAATATCTTTATAACGAACAGAATTATAAATAACGAATAGAAATAAACAAATTAAAAAAAAAAGCAAAAAAATAAAAATCTTATTTCTCCACGACGTTGAAATATACTATTATTAATATTATTATTGATAAACAAATTTCAAACAACTTTTTGCAATAAACAATGAATTATAAAAATTGTTCATTGCGTAAAAATTAAAAGAAATTAAATTCAAAAAAAAAAATATTATTTTATTTTAGTTATCATTATTTTCTCTATGCTTTATGCTGTCATTCGTAGCTGGGATTCAGAAAAATCTTAGAAAATAATGATAACTAAAATAAAATAATATTTTATTTTCAATTTGAACGAATTAAAAACTGTTATATTTTAATTATTTTACGCAAAAAATAATTTTTATAATTCATTGTTTATTGAAGATAGTTCTAACTACGGTTATTTATAATAATATTAATAATAATATTTTTTATATGAATAAAATTTTGAATAATAAATAAAAGTTAAACATTATAAGTAGATGCACCAAATAAAAAAAAATTTGTTTCCTCACAACATGACAAAATTGGAATATAATATTTATTTTCTCCAATAATAAAATAAGATTTTTTTGATTTTAGTTATCATTATTTTCTCTACGCTTTATGCTGTCATTCGTAGCTTGGATTTAGAAAAATCTTAGAAAATAATGATAACTAAAATAAAATAATATTTTATTTTCAATTTAAAAAAAAAATGGATTTTAATTTTTTTACGCAATAAATAATTTTTATAATTCATTGTTTATTGCAGGTAGTTCAATCTACGGTTATTTATAATAATAATTATAATGTTTTACTTACTTTTATTTATATTTTGTAGTTTCATTCACATGAAAATTATTTATAAATAACCGTAGTTTATAATATCGTTAATAAACAATAAATTATATTTGACACATGAAAATTATTATAAATAACCGTAGTTTATAATATCGTTAATAAACAATAAATTATAAAAATTGTTTATTGTGTAAAAAAAATAAAATATAACATTTTTTAATTTGTTCAAATTTAATAAAAAATATTTTATTTTAGTTATCATTATTTTCTCTACGCTTTATGCTGTCATTCGTAGCTTGGATTTAGAAAAATCTTAGAAAATAATGATAACTAAAATAAAATAATATTTTATTTTCAATTTGAACGAATTTAAAAATGTTATATTTTAATTTTTTTACGCAATAAATAATTTTCTTAATTCATTATAAATAACCGTAGTTTAAAATATCTGCAATAAATAATGAATTATAAAAATTGTTTATTGTGTAAAAGGATTAAAATATAACATTTTTTCATTCGTTCAAATTTAACAGGGAATATTATTTTATTTCAGTTATCATTATTTTCTCTACGCTTTATGCTGTCATTTGTAGCTGGAAATTAGATAATAATTCATTAGAAAATCACATTCAATTAACTCTTTTCCTATTAGAAATATACAAACGGTCAGCCATTGCCGCATCTAAAATTATCTGATTTTTTGTCTCTTCTTTTTCAGTAAGCAATTTGCATGAAAATCTTCTTGTAAAAAATTGTGAAACAATGAACACAATGGAAATGGATACTGGTAGCGTAAGCCATGAAGATCTTCGTTTCAATAATGATTGTCAAAAAACTTATAGTAATAATGTTTGTAATGACAATAGATTACAAGATATAACAATCGATGGATTGTTAATAACTGATTTTAATTATCTTTTTCAACAATTGCATGAAGCATTTGATGGAAAACATGTAGGAAGTTGTAATGGCCGTTTTCAAGATATTCGAATGGTAAAAACATATGCCCAAGGCCTGAGAACTCAAATAACTTTTCGCTGTTTTGGTTGTGGGGTTTCACAAGGGAATTTGAAAAAAAAAATATGGACAAGTCCAATAAATCCCGAAGAAGGACTTGAAATCAATGATGGTGCAGTCGCAGGTACTTTGATATCTGGAATGGGTTATTTAACCCTGAAAGAATGCATGGCCATGATGAATATCCGAGTAATGAATGCCAAAACGTATCGTCAGCGGCGAGGTAAACTCAACAAACCTATAAAAAACATGAGTGAAGATGAGTGGAAAAAGGCTACGTTAGAAGAAATAGCTTTTGCAAAAGCTGCTGGGAATGTCACTTCAGAGGGTATTCCGAAGTGTACCGTCAAAGTGGATGGCTCTTGGCCCAAAAGAAGCTTTGGAGCTTTTTCAAAGTATGATTCATCATCTGGTTGTGCAGTTGTTATAGGTTTCAGTACACAGAAAGTGATCGCTTGCGGAATAAGAAATAAATCCTGCGGATTTTGTGATAGAGGTGGTATAGGAAAAGAACATCCTCAGTATCGAGAATGTACCAAGAATTGGGAGAAAAATCGACCATCAACAGCTATGGAACAAGATATCATTGTAACGTGTGTCCGTGAGAGTGTCAAGACTAACGAGAACGAGAAAGATCAGAGTCTAATTTACGAAAAGATAATATCAGATGGTGATAGTTCTACTATGAGTGCGTTAAATGATGCTTGCCCTTATAAAAAATACGGCATTTACAAGATCAAAAAAATTGAGTGTAAAAATCATTTACTTCGTAATTTTTGTAAGTATATTCGACGAATTGGGATGAGTGGCAAAATTCGTTTTCGGCCGAAACGTAAATTTGCCACGATCAAATACATACGAGATTGTATCATAAGAAGTGCTTTGAGAATGCGAATTTTTATTGAGGCTTGCTTGAAAAGACTAATCAACGAGGACTGTACCAGAGAAGAAAAAATTGAACAGCTCCTCAAAGACATTCACGGCATGCTTGATCATTTTTTGGGTTGCCATGAGCGGTGTGAAAAAGATCGTGAGGACTGTCACAAAATTGACAAAAATCTAGTAAACATTTTGAAAGCCAACGGATTGTACCAAGACATTGTAGAGGTTATCAATAGGTTAGCAAATAATGTAGATAGTCTATTAGAAAATCAAACAACCAATGATTGTGAAGCAGTTATGGCTGTAATATCAAAAATGATCTCAGGGAAACGCATTCACCATTGCTTTTGTGAATCGTATGGGCTTAGAGTGTCTCTTGGTACTATTCAATTTAATACGCAATCTGTTATGTCTACATTCATAGAATATTTCGGTAAAAAAGTCCCAACCGTAGTTGCAAATATGGAAAGCTCTCGGCGAGATAGTGTTGGAAGAACACGGAACTGGAAAATAATTAATAGCAAACGCCCTCGCAGCTACAAGTGCCAAACGGGTAGCAAATTTTATGGTGAATTATCGAAACAACCTGATATGTCGCAAGAAGTATTTGATACTGAAGTGAAACTAGAAAAAATAAAGCTAGAAGCCAACAAGCAAAATAGAGTTCGAATTGAAATCGACACAAGAAAACAAAGTGACTGTGAAGAGTGGAAAAAAATGCATACATACATGCTGACTGCATCAATTTTTAAAGATATATGTTCAAAACGACCAACGACATCTTGTGAAAAGCTATTGACAAAACTATTTGATGGGCCGGATTTGAGTAAGAATAAAGCAATAGAGTATGGTAAAAAAGAAGAACCGAAAGCAATCAATAAATTAGAGATAGGAATAGGCAAAAAAATCAAGCCTTGTGGACTTTACGTATACGAAAAACATCCTATGTTAGGTGCAAGTCCAGACGGCATAGTTGACGGTGAAAATAAAATCGTCGAAGTCAAAACCTTGTACGCTAATAGGCATTTAACACCAGAAGATGCCATTCTACAAGACAAAAGAGTTGCAGATATTTTTGACAAGAGCGGAAAAATGAAAAAAAATCACAAGCATTATCATCAAATTCAAGGCCAGCTCAACATAACAGGTTGTAATTCTTGTTACTTCGTTCTTTACACACATGAAAATGCTGCTATTAAATGGATGGAAATACCACGAGATAAAGCTTTTTGGAAAGATAAAATGGAACCAAAATTAGTCGAATTTTATTACCATGCATATTTACCTGAGAAGATCGACAGTCGATTGAAACGAGGAATGAAAGTTCGAGAAACACCAACATATGTAAGCTCTAAAAAAAGAGATAATCAAAATGGTAAAAAAAAAAATAAAATGCATGATATTTGTGAGCTAATAAAAGACGAAGATAATGCCATCAATAATAATGACATAACGGAAAATACTGTCAGATCCATCACGGGTAATCAAAGAATTGAGTCTGGGATGGAAGTTGATCCTGAAAGTGACTGTGATGATGA
>MKYW01000003.1:8371-20158 GCA_015776835.1 Aphidius ervi | reverse complement strand
TCGAGCCGGATTCGAACCAGCGACCTCTGGATATCTCTCATATTTTAATCAAACCAATTACAGTCCATTGCTTCTACCAACTAAGCTATCGAAGGCAATTTAGTTCTTCATTGTATAATATATGAAGGACTATTCTCTTACCGATAGGATATAGATCTCTTGTTTGTTTCAGAGGATAGCGTGCCAAACTCTCATGCCAAAGGTCCGAGTTCAAATCCTGGTTGGGGAAAATATTTTTTTTTTCATTAATAATAATAACGTAAGATGGCGTCTTTCAAAAACCAAAGATGACATCAAAAAAAGAAATCCAATATGGCGTCTTACGAAAAAACCAATATGATGTCAAAAAAAAAATCCAATATGGCGGCTTACGGAAAAAACCAATTTGGCGTCTTACAAAAAAAAATCGGGACGCCCCATGGCGACATTGCTCTAATTAATTAATTGATTCGCGGACCCCCTGGGGTGAGGCCTCGCGGATTCCGGGAAATCGCCCGCGAATCACAGATGGGGGTCGCGGGTCTCGCGGGGCGGGGCAGCGGGGGGGGGTGTCCCAGAACTCTCCTATGTACACTACTCTGACACTCTCTTTTTGTTTGTATCTCCGTAGTGAAGTGTTCCTTTTCTAGGTCTGAGATTATGGGGTGAGGTCTGTTTCTTTTTGTCATCTGACATGGGTTTAAGTTAATGTATATATTTCAAAAAATTAGATCATGTATGACAAAACTTGAGTAATTATAATTTATCGATTGAGTCGTCAATTTGTTAATTGATGATTGTTCATAAAAGAGTTGAAACATACTCAAACGTATAGATTGCAATTTTTGTAATATAATGAAATATAATTGTTATTATTAAAAATTTGAGAATTAGGTGAGTTATTTTCATCTTTGTAAAAAAAAATAGATATACAGATTGCAAGGTCTGTTTTTATGAAAACATATTGAAATGATTACTAGAAGTTTAAAATTAACTGAATTATCGATTTGTTAATTAGTAATTATTTATAAAAAATTTTAAAAATTTAAATGTACAGACTGCAAGGTCTGTTTTATATAAAAAATAAATTGAAATGATTACTAAAAGTTAGAAAACTGACTGAATTATCAATTTGTTAATAAAAAATTTTGAAAATTTAAGTATTAAAACTGCAGGGTTTGTGTTTTAATGATAAATTGTACTGGTTACTAGATATTGAGAATTGACTGAGTTATCAATCTGTTAAATAGTGATTGTTTATTGATAATTTTAAAAATTTAAGTGTACAAACTGCTTGGTTTCTTATGTAATAGGCAATTGTAATGATTATTAAATGTTAAAAATTGACTGTGGTATCAATTTGCTAATACCAAGGACAAGCAGTATCTAAGGAGAAAAAGTTGCTATGCAATAATTGTTTCCGAAAGAATTATGTTTTAATTAACATTAATTCCTTAGCTACATCTTCTCCTTAGCTACCGCTTTTCCTTGGACATTTTCATTTTTTAAAAATAAAGTTACATGTATTTTATGAGCTAAGGAATTAATATTGCCAAAAAAATTATGTTTCAAGCAACATTCATTCCTTAGCTACTGCTATTCCTTGGACATTTTTATTTTTTCAAAATAAAATAACATGTATTTTATTTATTGAATAAATATTAAAATACCGAGGACGAGCAGTAGCTAAGGAAGAGATGTAACCAAGGAATTAATGTTGCCAAAAAAATTGTTTTTTAAGCAACATTAATTCCTTAGGTACATCTTTTCCTTGGCTACTACTTTTCCTTGGTATTTTTTAATTGATCAATAAATGAAATAAATGTGATTCATTCAAAAAAAAGACCGAAATGTTCAAGGAAAAGCAGTAGCGAAGAAATGGATAGAGCTAAGGAGTTAGTGTTGCCAAAAAAATTATGATATTGAGTTATTGTTTATAGAAATTTTAAAATATTTAAGTATACAAAATGCTTGGTTTGCTTTGTAAGAATCAATTATAATAATTACCAACTGTTTAAAATTGACTGTGTTATCAATTTGTCATTTAGTAATTGTTTATAAAAATTTTGGAATATTTAAGTGTACAAAGTGCTTGGTTTGCTTCGTGATAATCAATTGTAAAAATTACTAACTGTTTAAAATTGACTGTGTTATCAATTTGTTATTTAGTAGAAGTTTATAAAAATTTTGAAATATTTGAGTATACAAAGTGCTTGGTTTGTATTGTAATAATCAATTGTAATAATTACCAACTGATTAAAATTGACTGTGTTGACAATTTGTCATTTAGTAATTGTTTATAAAAATTTTGAAATATTTTAGTATACAAAGTGCTTGGTCTGCTTCGTAATAATGAATTGTAATAATTACCAACTGTTTAAAATTGACTAAGTTATCAATTTGTTATTTAGTAATTGTTTATGAAAAATTCCAAAGAATTAAGTATACAAACTGCTTGATTTGTTATGTAATAATCAATTGTAATCATGATTAAATGTTGAAAATTGACTGTAGTATTAATTTCAGCAATCGTTTATAAATGGTTTGAAGACATCTAAGTATACAAACTGCTTGGTTTGCTATGTAATAATCAATTGTAATGATTATTGAATGTTGAAAATTGACTGTGGTATCAATTTGTTATTTAACAATTGTTTATAAATGATTTAAAAATATTTAAGTATACAAACTGCTTGGTTTGCTATGTAAGAATCAATTGTAACAATTGTTAAATGCTCGAAATTGACTGTGTCTTCAATTTGTCATTTAGTGATTGTTTATAGAAAATTTGAAAAATATGAGTGTACAAACTGCTCGGTTTGTTATGTCATAATCAATTGTAATGATTATTGAATTTTGAATATTAACTGTGGTATCAATTTGTTATTTAGTATTTGTTTATAAGAAATTTCGAAAATTTGAGTGTACAATCTGGTTGGTTTGTTATGTAATAATCAATTGTAATGATTATTAAATGTTGAGAATTGACTGTGGGATTAAATATTTATTTAGTGTTTGTATAAAAAATATTTGAAAATGTTCAAGTACACAAACCGCTTGGTTCGTTGTGTAATGATTAATTGTAATGATAATTAAATGTTGCAAATTGACTGTCGTATCAATTTGTTATTTAGTACTTGTTTATAAATAATTTAAAAATAATGAAGTATACGAAGTGCTAGGTGTGCGTTGTAATAATCAATTGTAATGATTATTGAATGTTGAAAATTAACTGTGGTATCAATTTGTTATTTAGTAATTGTTTATAAAAAATTTCAAAAATTTGAGTGTACAAACTGCTTGATTTGTTATAAAATAATCAATTGTAATGATGATTGAATGTTGAAAATTAACTGTCGTATCAATTCGTTATTGAGTAATAGTTTATGAAAAGATTCCAAAATTTGTGTACGAACTGCTTGATTTGTTGTGATATAATCAATTGTAATGATTATAAAATGTTGAAAATTGACTTTGGTATAAATTTGTTATTCAGCAATTTTTTATAAAAAATTTTGAAAATTTCAGTGTACAAACTGCTTGATTTGTTATAAATATTCAATTGTAATGATTAATAAATGTTCAAAATTGACTGTAGTATAAATTTGTTATTAAGCAGGTGTTTATAAATGGTTTGAAAATATTAAAGTATACAAACTGCTTTTTTTGCTATGTAATAATCAATTGTAATTATTATCAAATGTTCAAAATTGACTGTGTTATCAATTCGTTATATTGTAAATGTTTATAAGAAATTCGAAGAATTTGAGTGTACAAACTGCTTGATTTGTTGTGTAATTATTAATTGTCATGATTATTAAATGTTGAAAAATGACTTTGGTATTAATTTGTTATTTCGTAATTCTCTATAAAAAATTTGAGAAATTTGAGTGTACAAACTGCTTGGTTTGTTATGTAATTATCAATTGTAATGATTATTAAATGTTGAAAAATTGACTGTGTTATCAATTTGTTATTTAGTAATTCTTTTTAAATAATTTAAAAAATTTAAGTGTAAAAACTGCTTGATTTGTTGTGTAATAATCAGTTGTAATGATTATAAAATGTTGAAAATTGACTTAGGTATTAATTTGTTATTTAGCAATTGTTTATAAATGATTTTAAAATATTTTAGTTTACAAAGGGCTAGGTTTGCTTTGTAATAATCAATCGTAATAATTAATAAATGTTGCAAATTGACTGTAGTATTAATTTGTTATTGAGTAATCAGTTATAAAAAATTTGAAAATATTTATGGATACAAAGCATTTGGTTTCCTCTTTCATAACCAATTGTAATAATTATAAAATGTTGAAAATTGAGTGTGGTATTAATTCCTTATTGAAAAATTGTTCATAAAAAAATTTGAAAATTTGAGTGTACAAACTGCTTGGTTTGTTATGTAAATATCAATTGTCATGAGTATTGAATACAATTTGTTATTTAGTAATTAATTATAAAAATTTTAAAATTTTAAGTGTACTAATTGCTTGATTTATTATGTAATAATCAATTGTAATGATTATTAATTGTTGAAAATTAACTGTGGTATCAATTTGTTATTTAGTAATTGTTTATAAAAAATTTCAAAAATTTGAGTGTACAAACTGCTTGATTTGTTATAAAATAATCAATTGCAATGATTATTAAATGTTGACAGATAATTTTCGTATCAATTCGTTATTGAGTAATTGTTTATAAAAAGATTTCAAAATTTCTGTACAAACTGCTTGATTTGTTGTGTTATAATCAATTGGAATGAAATATCGTAGCCGGATTATTTATTAGACAACCCAATATTGCTTTATGAAATAACCCTGCTAGATATGTAATTAAGTTAACCCTGTTTATCCTGCTCAGCAAAGAAACATTAGAAAGGTAGGGAGATAAATTTGCGTAATGTAGGGAGGTGTAAAAAGGAACCTGAAAAAATAATACGCGAAGATAATACACAATAAAATAATTCAACAATGGTAAAATAAATTTTTGACAACACTTGTAATTAATTAATTAGGAGCACAATTTATTTTACAATAAAACCAGATTGCTTTTACATAAAAAACGGTGTACACAACAATATTGAAATTATCTGACCCAATTATGATTATTCGCGTGTCGCGTCGAAAAGAAAGAGAGTAAAAACCATGCGGTCGTAACGGAGTCAGAGGATAAAAGTTATTCAAATTCAAACGACCCGTCGAATAATTAGATACAAATCCCGAAAAATACACGGCGGGATTGAGAAGCAATCCAGTCGTTATCTATATGAATCACTGACTCTACATTTACGCAACGATGACGCGTAGTTTTTTTTCCTAAGTTTAGCTACACAATTGTTACAATTTCACGAAACAAACACTGTATTAATTTTATAAATGTACTTACATTATTTGTTGATATTTTAACTTAAAGATCTGGTGACGACGTGTACCTTGGCTATGAAATTGGCTTCTATGTGACAGGTTGGCTCAATTATTTTATTAACAATAAAATAATGACGTGAACATACATATATTTATATGTTGTACAATAATGACATACAATATTTAGCTGTATAATGTTGGTGATGAGAATGTGCCAATTTACATGCACTAACGTAGCACTGAATTTATAGTAAAAATTACAATAAAATTATTACTTTTATTCGTATTTAAATAAACAGTTAAATGAAACTTCTCACTGTACTTTACAAGTCGTATTCAAAGCAAAAACTTAATAACCACGAGGTCATGAATTTTCATAATCAAATATTTGATTATTTTCAATAATTAATTTGATTATATAATTCAGCAAATTATAATTTGTATTATTCAATATTTATTTGATTCGTTAAATTAACACAAAACGGGTACTTGAATCTATACTACGCGAGCAAGCAAATTCTAGACCATGCGGTCGGAGATTATTACAATTTTAATATAAAATGATTTAACCAAATTTAAATCTTTAATTTATGTAACCAAGTGTTACATAAATATTGTTGAAAACAATTTGATAAAATATATCAATAAAGTATTGAATAAAATTAACTTACAATTTTGTGCTGCTGATTTGTAAAAATATTCTAAGTCTCTAAAATAATTAAAATTCGTCGAGTCAAAGTGCCTAAGCTAATAGAGCTGGAAGAGCTGCTGTAGGTCAAGGAACCACTGACCAAGTGACCGAGATCTGGAGATCGATGGACATCGATACCCTCAGATCTTTAGGGGTAGGTGGGGATCCTTCGGGGATGTTCGGTTTTCCTCCTTGGTCCATTTCCTATTTTCTTCATGTTACCTAATGCTTATTGGTCAATGAAAATCTTACGATTTTCAATCACTGATTAAAATTATTTCTAACTATTTAATTATAACATGAGTGGTATCGAGAGAATCCTTATAATTTTAGGATTCTGTCGATATCACTCATTGTATTATTTTATATCTAATTTTAATTATTAAAATTGGCGGTATTAACGCTTGGCAATAGTGCCGGCTCAAGCAAAATGCTGAGGGTGCAAAACCTCTAGCTCCCTTCATTATAGTACTCTTACGATGTGTAAGATAGAGGTAGGGGTATCTAAATGCACCCTGAATGTATAATGAGTTAAAAATTTATATAATAAAAATAAAAAAGATTGTGCGTACCGCAGGATATCACACCCCCACAGTAAAACCTTACGTTCAGGGAACGCAGTGTACGTAAACGGAAGGCTTAACGTACCGTTTTATATCTAAAAATTTTTCCTTTAACTTACTTCTAATTTACAAAAGTCTTAATGTCTATCGGTGGAATCTCAAAGTTCTTGAAGTTCTCGAAGTTCTTGGATTTTTTTGAAGTTCTTGAAGTTTTTGAAGTTTTTGAAATTTTTTTTTTTTTTTTTGAAGTTCTTGAAGTTCTTGGAGTTTCGAAGGCTGGCCTTTAAGCTGAACTCAGGGCTCTTTTTACTGCCTTTTTAGTAGTGATGCCGCGAGATACGAGAAAAACGAGACGAGACGAGAAAGAGGTGGCGAGAGACAAGACGAGGCGAGACGCTGTTTTTAAAATTTAGTCGAGAAACGAGACGAGACGAGAGGGCTTCCTCGAGAGACGAGAAAAGTAGACGAGAATGGCTGAAAAAAATATTAAATACTCAATAAAAATACATTTTTAATGCAAAATAATTGTTTTATTAATCATGAAAAAAGACAAAAAAAGATGAATATTAAATACAGGTCAAGTTTAATTTTCAGTGTTACTTTTTTTTAAAGTATTTTTTAATATTTTTTTATATCTGAATAAAGACCACACTTAAACCACGAGTTTAAGCACACTAAAGTTCTGATATTACAATCATTAACGCGGTTTCTTTTCTTGCTCAGGACTAGCCCAGCCTTAGAAAATAATCTTTCAACTGGTGCACTAGATGCTGTGATAGAAAGTAAATCACGAGCCATAGCAGCCAAGTAAGGATAACAATTTTCATGTTGTTTCCACCACTGTAAAATATCAGTTTCCAAACAGGCTCGCTCCATGAGCAAATAATTATCCAATTGAATTTTCCAACTTGCTTTTTCAGGTTTTATTGGGCCATACAAAGCTTTTATTCTTTTGGTATATTCATCATCCAAGTCTGGGGAGTCCTCTTGGACTTTTTCCTCAGCTTGTTGCTCTTTTTCTACAGCATACTTATTTCTGTAAATAGACTCAAACTTTCCATATGACTCTGTTTTTAATTTTTTCCCCCAGTCAGACATGTCAAAAAATTCTAACTTGTGACGTGGATCCAATATTAAAACTGCACAATAAATCCAATTTATTTTTTGGTAATGTTTTATCAATTTGTTACGACCTTCTTGAAATGCTAAAATGAATGCCTCATCACTTTTAGTACGATTAGATTTTCTGTTCAACCGATGGCACATTTCTTCAATGCTATCGATTAAAATATTGATACCAGTTACGACTGAGGGCAAGGTCGCATACTGGTCACCACACAACGCAGTAGATAGCTGTTTAAAAATACGTAAATACTCTTCTAGCATTGTAAGTAAGCTCCATTCGTCATCATCAATGTAAAACTTATTATGATGTTTGTGTGTTCTAGCCAAACTTGACAGAGCTTTTTTCATTTTTAATCCCTCAACTAACATACTGTGAGTGCTATTCCACCTGGTAGATACGTCGAGTGGCAATTCTGAATAGCTTTCATTAACTATGCCACAAAATCTTGCTAAATCAAGTTTCAGCTTTTCAGAACGTTTTAGTGCCTTACACAAGCTACGCAATTTAACTAATGGTAGACTGTCTGAAACAGTGTCAGTTGATTCGTCGTCCTCATCAGGGTTACTTTCTTCATCGTCTAGGTACATATTATGATTGACATTTACATTATCATCAATCTCGTCATCAGTTTCACCATCATCATAATCATCGTCATCATGAACTGCATTTTCCATTTTCAAATTTAACATGACATCTTGCACTGCCAGATTTATGACATGAGCAAAACACCGGAAATGCTGGTCTTCTGCACTAAATTCAATGTTATCATGAAGTAATTTTTTTTCCAACTCTGCCAAAAACGTTGTGTTGACTGAAGCATTGTCAACAGTTATTCCCTGTACTTTTTCTAAAATTCCTAGTGCTTTTAATGACTTGTAGAAAAAGTTGGCAATGTTAATTCCAGCATGCATGCCTTTTGATGGTATAAAATCAAGTGCTAATGATTGTAATTTCCACTGGTCATCTATAAAATGAGCTGTAATGCCATAATAAGATTTACCTTTTAACGATGTCCAACCATCGACAGTAAAAGAAATATTCGATGAATTTTTTTGCAATATATCTTTGACAATATTTTGAGTTATCGAGAAAACTTTATTCACTTTTTGAGTCATTGGAGTACGTTTTGGATAAGTGATAGATGGAATGACATATCCAAAAAAATCTTGGCTGGCGTCACCAGAAAAAAAATTTAGTGGCAAGTATTTTATACTAATGAATTGCACTGCTTGTATTTCTAATTCTTCTGGGTCAAACTCCTAGAAAACACAACATGAATATAAGAATTAACATTATTTTATAGAATAATTACGAAAATAATTGATATCATATTTATTCAATATTATTGATAGATATCGAAAAAAAACGAGTAATAAGTATGTATTTATTTATATATTCATATTTAGAAAAGATAGTTATTAAAATTTTATAGAATAATTATGAGGATAATTACATAAAAAAAAAACAAGTTATTATTTAAATGAGTATATAGAGCTTCAAGTACCTGTTTGTTTTTATCCGAACATGACAAGAGTTGTTGTGATTTATCAACTTTTTTTTTTGATGGACACAGCTCAAGATAGTCCTGAGGATGTTTTGACTGGAGGTGCCATCTCACACCTTTAGTGTTTGAATTCTGCATTTTTATTTGAGTAACAATATTTTTCTGTGTGCATTTTTTGCAAATTGCACATTTGATCCAATTATTTTTGAAATTTATTAATTTAATATCAAACCATTTATCATAAGCAGTACGACCTGAGAATTTTTTATTTATTTCATCACTTTCAGACGTTGTTACTTGCACTGAATCTCCACCATCAGTAGTCAGGTCCTCGTTTTGATTTGTTTTAGACTTTTTTGATTGAGTATTGTCATTTGAAGTTGCATCTTTTCTTTTTTGAGGTGGCATAATGATTATACTTTTTCGAATCTACTTTTCTGTCATATATATAAATATATATATAAATTTATACACGTATATACTATAATAAACAAAAAACAAAATCTTATTTTCTTTTTTTTTTCTTTATGACATTTAAAATAAATTTGTTTTATTATTTTTTTTTCTTTTTAAATGTACTTACCATGTACTCCCTCTTGTATTTAATTAATAATTGATTTTATACGTAAAAAACAATGACACATTAATTTGACTTGACAATAAAAAGGTAACTATTTTGTTTGTTTTTGTTTTTCAGTTTTTTTTTGTGTTCTTAATTCTTTTTCTCTTTAATTAACTTCGCTTACATAATACAGTTCATTTAAATAATTTGAATTAAATATTGTCACACCATACAACCAAGTTGATCGTACGAAAGACGTTGAAGGTCTGTAAAATTTGATTAGAAACAAAAGCATTGACCGGTTTTAGTCGTTAAATTCGTGTCATATTTCTTTCAAGATAAATTGAAAAAAAAAAAACAAAAACAATGTATACAAACGCACGTGACAACGAGGTCACAAGTTTCGGTCTTTCTCTATCATATATAATGTATATATCTGTCACTCACAAACAGTATTGACTGTTTTTTTTCTATTTTTCGTTGGAACTCAGTGGACCTAGTGGCTTTATCAGTGCGCATATAAAAAAATAATCGTAAATGAATTATGGATTAAATTCAAAATTAATGTAAAAAAGACGAGAAACTCGAGACGAGACGAGACAAGACAAGACAAGACGAGAAAATGTGGTTTTTTACGAGAAAAAATCGAGACGAGAAGCAATATTTTCTTGGTAAATCGAGACGAGACGAGACGAGACAAAGATTTGTTTTTTGCGAGACAAGACAAGAGAAGGCACATTCTCGTCTCGTCTTGTCTCGCGGCATCACTACTTTTTAGGCATAGATTTCTTTGAAATCTTTGAACATTAAAAATTCTCGGACACAATCTGCACATTTGTTTGGATTGTGTTGTATTAGTAGAATCTTGGAACAATTGGAACAGGCGAGAGGTAGTTTTCGATCGTCAGACCACATATGCGGTTGGTCCACGTATACGAATTCGTTACGGTGTGTTATTATCTTACTTTTGTAAGTACACTCCGTACATAATAACCTCTCTCCTTCCGCTTGATAGACAGTAATTCCGCCTTCGTATGGGACTCCCTCGAGGCAGTATGAGATCCCTGCATCTTTGAATTCCTCCTCCAAATTAATTTGACCCTTCTCCATTTTCTTTATTAACTTATTGGACACCATATCGAGTCGACTTCCATGAAAATATTTATGGATACAAAGCATTTGGTTTGCTCTTTCATAACCAATTGTAATAATTATGAAATGTTAAAAATTGAGTGTGGTATTAATTTGTTATCGAAAAATTGTTTATAAAAAATTTAAAAATTTGAGTGTACAAACTGCTTGGTTTGTTATGGAATAATTAATTGTCATGATTATTAAATGTTGAGAATTGACTGTGTTATCAATTTTTTTTTTCGTAATTGTATATATATAAAATTTAAAAATATTCAAGTATACAAAAAGCTTGGTTTGTTTTGTAATAATCAATTTTAATAATTACTAACTCTTGAACTTGACTGTGTTATCAATTTGTTATTTAGTAATTGTTTATAAAAAATTTCGAAAATTTGAGTGTACAAAATGCTTAGTTTGTTTCGTAATAATCAATTATTAAATGTTAAAATCTGACTGTGGTATCAATTGGTTATTTGGTAATTGTTTATAAAAAATTTCAAAAATTTGAGTGTACAAACTGCTTGGTTTGTTTTGTAATAATCAATGGTAATGATTATTGAATGTTGAGAATTGACTGTGGTATTAAATCTTTATTTAGTGTTTGTCTCCAAAAAATTTGAAAATATTCCAGTATACAAACTGCTTGGTTCGTTGTGTAATTATCAATTGTAATGATTACCCGGGAAAAAATGAAAAGATCTTCTTAGATATAATAATATATCAAGAGATCTCAGGATATCTTGATATCAAAACATATCGAGAGATAACTAAATATATCGATTATGGCGCTATCTTCTAATATCAAAGAAGATATCATAATATATTTTGATATATCACAATATATTCAGATATAACATAATATATT
>MKYW01000299.1:52888-70747 GCA_015776835.1 Aphidius ervi | reverse complement strand
GGGGCATGACTGGCGACACCCTCTATTCTATTTTACGAGATCACTGTTCGATAAATGTGGTTTTTATTTAACAGAGTTAGACGTGACAGCGTATAGTGATTGGAACATAGTACCAGCTATTAATGAATCTTGTTATAACGTCGTAAAACTTCGGTTGAGATTGATGTATTGTCACAATATACCATCCTGGAATGGATTTTCATATTTAACTAAACTGAAAGTATTAAAAGTTATATTTCAAACTGATGACCCTGATACAAGTAGTGATTTATCTACTGCTTTAAGCGATTCATTGATAAACGTTGCTGGAACATTGACTGAACTGAGTCTGTCAAACTGGATCAGAGGCAGCAATCACTGTGATAAAATTACAAGAGATCTCACTGAGGTATAAGTTAAGCTTCACATCTATTACGAAAAAAAATAAAAAATATTCTTTTTATTTTTTACATGTAGGTACTTATGAATAATTTCTTTTGCAGGTGATTCCTGAACTGAAGGCCTTGAAAACAATTGAAATTTTTGGTATGGCAATTGATCCTGGTTTATCCATGTATCTGAGAAATTCAAAAATATTAGCCATTAATTTTGACAGTCCTTTATCTAAATATATTTTTAAGCCCAATATTTTTGAGGGAAAGAATCGTAAAACACTCACTAAATTGGATTTGACTTCTTGCCAAGTTTCAAATGATTTTTTATATAATATTGCCAATTGCATGGAGAATGTGAAAATATTAAAAGTATCGTGTGAACGGGTAACTGATATTGGCATAGTAGCTATATCGAAGATAAAATTTTTACAACATCTTTATCTTTCTGGCCATAGTAACGTTACTGACTCTTCAATTAAATTACTTAAAAAATTAAAAATTTTACATTTACCTAACAGCAATAAAATTACCAATGATTCAGTCACGAAAATTCTTGAAAATTCACCAAAAATGAAAGAGCTTTATATTGTAGAATCAGCTATAACTGCTGATTTTATTAAAAAAGCATCAGAAATAACTAGAAATCGTAAAAAAAAATTGAAGTTAGAAGTTTCATTTATAGCTGATATAAAACAATATCAATCACCATATCTAGACATTATTCAGCATTCACAAAAGAAAAACATGTAGATAAATTTTTTTTTTAATTTATAAAATATTTTAATTTTAATTTTTTGTACATTGTTTATTTAAATTAGCATGACAAAAAATATCAGCATTATCAAAAAGAGAATATAAATTTCATTAAAATAATTTAAAATAATCAAAATGTCTTGTTATTTGCTCGAATGGAATATGGCTTCATCATAGGAAAAAGTATAACTTCCTTGATGCTAATTGAATTTGTGAGTAACATGGTAAGTCTATCAACTCCCAATCCCCATCCAGCAGTTGGTGGTAAACTGTACTCAAGTGCTGTACAAAAATCTTCATCAACAGCTTGTGCTTCTTTATCACCAGCAGCTTTTTCTTTTGTTTGTTGTTCAAATCTTTCTCGTTGTATAAATGGATTATTTAATTCTGTATAAGCATTACAAATTTCATTTTTCATAATAAAAAGTTCAAATCTTTCAGTTAAACCTTTTTCAAAACGATGACCTTTTGCTAGTGGTGACATAATTTCTGGATGATCAATTATAAATGTTGGATTAATACAGCTATTTTCTATAAATTTACCAACAAGTTTATCAAGCAATCTTGCAGTTGTTCTTGGTGATTGACATTTAACATTGTGCTTTATACATAAATCATCTAAAAANTTTATCGTTTAAGCTTGATGAAAAATAATTTTTCTTATCAACTATTTAATAATTTAATTTTTATATCAATTGTTAATATTAATTGATATTATTATTTAAATTTTTTAAATTATTTCAGATCAATATATATATATATTGGTAATTATTTTTCTATTGGTGGTTGCCATTGGAACGACGCCATACTTAATTTATTTTAAACCAATCAGAATGAATTTTAAGCTGACAACAAGATGATGTATAAAAGTAGCCCTGTTTACATGTATATACGTCTACAGTGTACATTGTACATAATCATAGAGTGAATTGGCATCTTCCAAGTTAACGATCACAGAAAAATTATACAAAACAAATTACTTGTGTCATTGTGTGGGGTAAATAATAAATAAATATTTTTCAACTAAAAAACATTAATAATAATAAATATAAATAATTTGTTTTCATATCTAAAATAATTAAATTATAATAAAATTATTAAAAAAAGAAACTAGCTTGTCACTCTAAATTAAAGGTTATGACAATTGTGACAAGGTATTAAAAAAATCATTAAATACACATACTAATTGTTAATTTTTTGTTACAGTTAAAATAATTATTCATCACAATGGGAGTTGCTAAAAATCCAGAAGCAATGGAAGTTGAAATAACAAGTACAGATACACCAATTGGTGATACTGAAATTGTTGATAAAAAAGATATTGATTTGTTGACAATAAATGATTTACGTGAACATACAAGACAAATTGAAAAAGCTGTATTAAATAAAGAACCAAGATTTATATTACGTGCATTACGTGAACTTCCAAATACACGTCGTCGTTTAAATCCAATGGTATTACGTTGTTTAATTGGTGGTTTTTATACAAGATCAGCAAGTGAAAGAGAATCATTACTTATTTGGGTTGAAGAACCAATGGATACTGAAGGTACACAAGCAGCAATTCAACGTTTTAAAAGTTCAGCATCACCATTATTACCAGAAATTGATGCATATATACATTTACTTGTATTGGTACGTTTAATTGATACTAAAAAATATGAAGAAGCTGTACAATGTTCAGAGGCACTTGCTAAAAAAGTTACTGGTGAAAATCGTCGTACAATGGATTTAATTGCAGCAAAATGTTATTTTTATCATTCACGTGTTTATGAATTAATTGGTAAACTTGATAAAATACGTGGTTTTTTACATTTATGTTTACGTACAGCAACACTACGTAATGATTTTGAAGGACAAGCTGTATTAATAAATTGTTTATTAAGATATTATCTTCATTATAATTTATATGATCAAGCTGATAAACTTGTTCTTAAATCAACATTTCCAGAAACAGCAAGTAATAATGAATGTGCTAGATTTTTATATTATCTTGGAAGAATTAAATCAGCACGTCTTGAATATTCAGCAGCACATAAACATCTTGTACAAGCAATGCGTAAAGCACCACAAACAACTGCTGTTGGATTTCGACAAACAGTACAAAAACTTGCTGTAACTGTTGAATTATTACTTGGTGATATACCAGATCGTCAAATATTTCGTCAAGCAGCATTGAGACGTGCATTAGCACCATATTTTCAATTAACACAAGCTGTACGTCTTGGTAATCTTCAAAGATTTTGTGAAGTATTGGAAAATTATGGACCACAATTTCGTCTTGATCATACATTTACATTAATTTTACGTCTTCGTCATAATGTTATTAAAACAGCAATTCGTTCAATTGGTTTATCATATTCAAGAATTTCACCATCTGATATTGCTAAAAAACTTGGTCTTGATTCTGGTGTTGATGCTGAATTTATTGTTGCAAAAGCTATACGTGATGGTGTTATTGAAGCAACATTAGATCCAGAAAATGGTTATATGAGAAGCAAAGAAACAACTGATATTTATTGTACAAGAGAGCCACTTCTAGCTTTTCATCAAAGAATTACATTTTGTCTTGATTTACATAATCAAAGTGTCAAAGCAATGCGTTATCCACCAAAATCTTATGGTAAAGATTTAGAATCTGCTGAGGAACGTCGTGAAAGAGAACAACAAGATCTTGAATTGGCCAAAGAAATGGCTGAAGAAGATGATGATGGTTTCCCATAAATTACTTTTTCTTTTTTTCCTAAAATATCTGCAATTTTTTTNATAATAATAAAGGAAAATTAAAAAAAAAAAAAAATTTAATAACTATTGAGATAATATAATAAGCATTTATGTAATTTTTTGCTTATTTTAAATTTAACAACAAATAAATTAAATAAACAAATAATACGTTTTCTTTTTTTTTTCATCATTCAAATAAATCAACATGTAAGTAATGAATATTTTTATTTTATTTTATGTCATAGCAAATATAATTATTTTGTCACAATGATACTTAAAAATTATAATTATTACTTAATCAAAATTAATTATAAAAGATAGAAAAATACATTAATTTTTTTGTTTCAACTTATTGCTTTTGTTGTTATAGATATTTATTGTAAAAAAGAAAAACAACAAATTGGATATTTTTTAATCAAGCACGTATTAATAATTATTCCACAGCAATAGCTTGTGATATTAAAGGTTGTCGTATATGTTTTTTTTCATTTTCATACTCAGCAATTTTATCATTTGATTGATAAAGTAATTTTAAAATAATTGGTGCACATTTTGTTGCATTAAAAGTTTTATAAATACCAACAAGTGTATCAGCAAGTTCAAACATTTCAGCACGTAAACTAATAATAATAAATTGTGCATTTTTAGTACGTTCTTTAATATAACGTCCAACAATTGATACATTTTTAAAATCTAATGCAGCATCAATTTCATCCATAAAATAAAGTGGTGTTGGTTTATAATGATGTAATGCAAATACAAGAGCAAGTGAACTAAGTGTTTTTTCACCACCACTTAAATTACTAATATTTTTCCATGATTTTTTAGGTGGTCTAACACTAAATACAACACCCTCAGTAAATGGATCTAATGAATCAACAAGTTCTAATACAGCAGCACCACCAAGTGTTATCATTTGATACATTTCTTCAAGACGTTTTGTTATCATTGAAAAACCAATATTAAATTCATCAAAACGACGTTTTTTTGCTTCATCATATGCTGATCTTAATTTATTACGACAATCAGTAACTTTTTCAAGATCATCAAAACGTTTTTTATATAAATTATTTATTTCAAAATATTCTTCAATTAATTTCATATTTGGTATTTCTTGAGGAAGACGTTCTTTAGCTGCAGCAAGATTTGCTGCAATTGTTCTTGCATCAAGTTGTGAAACAATATCATCAGTTAAATCAGTCAATAATTTATCTTCTTTATCTGGTATTTTATTTAATTTTAAATTAGAAATTTGTTTATTATAATCTTTAATTTTTGATGTCAACTCATCAATGAATTTTTTACTTGTTGATAATTTTTCATCAAGATCAATTTTTAATGCTTTAATATTTGTTTCTTGATTTATTAATTTATCAAGTTGTTTTTTTAATGTTAAATTTAATTCATCACGTTCAGCTAATGATTCATCATATAACTTAATTTCTTTAATAAGTATTTTAGCTTGTTCTTCAAGATTTATTTTTTCATTTTGTATATTTTTAATACGTTGTTCACATGATTTAACATCTGCTTCAAGTGTTAAAATTTTTTCACGTGTTTTTTGTGAATTTCTATGAGCTGTTTTAATGGCAACTTGAAGACGACAAATTTCTGTTTTAGCTTTATCAATTGATTTATCTAAATTTGTAATTTTTTTTTGTTGTTCTTTTATTTTACCACCAGATAAATCATCAATTGCTTTATTTATTCTATCAACTTCATTTTCAAGTGATTCTGATTGTTTTTTTATTTTATCTAGATTTTCACGTGTACTATCAACAACATTTGTTAATTCATCAACACGTTCACTACTTGATACTGCTTGATTTGCTTTAATTATTTGTAATTTTAATTGTGTTTCAAGTGATGGTACTTGTTCAGATAATGTTTTTATTTCAATTTCATATTTATCTCTATTTATTGTCATTTCTTCATATGATTTTAGCAGTGTTTTTACTTTTTCTTCTAATGATGGTAATTTTTTTTGTAAATTATTACATTCATTAAAAATTATATCTAATTCAGCTTCAAGTTTTTCAATTTCAACTGGTGTTGGTTCATTTCTTTTAATTGATTGACCCATTCTACCACGAAATACATTACCACCACCACCACTCATTGTTCCTGATGTTTCAATTAATTCACCTTTTAATGTTACAACTCTGTATCGTTTTTCACTATATGCTATTCTTGTTGCTTGATTTAAATCATCAGTTACCAATGTATCACGTAAACCAAAATAAAATGCTGGTAATACATTTGAATTTTCAACTTTAATAAGATCAAATAAACGTATAACATTTTCTGGTGTAGAAATTTTTTGTGAACAATTTTTAATAAATTTATCTTGTTTTTCTAGAGGAATAAATGATGCACGTCCAATATTATTATCACGTAAATATTTAATACAAGTTTGTGCTGTATCAACAGTATCAACAACAACATGATCAAGTGGACCACATGCTGTAGATATTGCAACATCATATTTTGCATCAATTGCACCAAGATCACCAAGTCTACCATATATACCAGGTATTAGTCCATCATTTTTAGCTTTCATTAATGATTCAATCACTTTATTTCTTGATTTATTAGCATTCATAGAACATTTTTTTTCATGATAAATAACTCTCATATTTTTTAGTTTATCAGATAATGTTGTTTCTTTTTTTTTTGTTATATTTAATTCATTTTTTGCATCATCAAGTAGCTTTTGTGTTGTTGGTATTTTATTTTTCAATAATTCAATTTGTTCTTTACGATTTTCTAGAGTTTTTGATGATGATTCAAGTGTTTCTTGTAGATTTTTTAACTTTTCTTTTTCAGTTAATTCAACAGTTGTATAAATTTTCAGCTCAGATTCAGCTAAATCAAATTTTGCTTTAGCATCATTTAATTGTTTACGTTGTGTTATTAATTTTGTCTCAAGATCTGTACGTTTTTTCATTAATGGTTCTGTTTTTTCTTTTAAACTTCCAAGTAATTCATTGAATATTAATTCTTCTTTTTCACGATTTGTTGTGTGACGAGTTATAAGTGTTTCAAATTCTTCAATTGTTTGTGCATTATTATCTGGTATTTGTGATAATTCTTTTAATTTTTCATTTTCAGTATTAACACTTGCAATATTTATTTTTCTTCTTTTATTTGTTTCAATTAATTCAGCATGCATTGTTTGATCAATTTTATTAATTTCTTCATATTTTGCTGATGCTTCATCTCTTTTGACTTGTGTAGAATTCCATTTTTTACCTTTTTCTTTCATTTCACGATGAATAATATCTTTTTCTTTATCTAAAGCTTCTTTTTCTTTTTTTAAATCATTAACTTCATTTTCTAATTGTTGATGATTTATATTTTTTTTATTTAATTTTTCAACAGCATCATATTTTTTACAATGACATAATTTATGTTGTAATTTTGTTATAATATTTTCTAATTTTAAATAATCAACAGCAACTTGCATTGGTTCACGTAAATTTTCTCTTTCTTTTTCAACAATATTTAAACGATTTTGTTTTTCACATACTTTTTCACATAAATAATCAATTTTTTCCATTAATTTTTCAAGTGGTATTTTGTATCTTGTTGTACCAATTATATCTTCAAGAAATTCAAGCATTCCAGTATCTTGTCCATTTTGACTTTTAGGTTTCATCATAGATATTAGTTCAACTTCACCTTGAAGAATTAAAAATCTATTGTGATCTAAATCAACTCCTTCTTTTCTCAATAATTTTCCAATTTCTTTAAAATGTACACGTTGACCATTAAGCTCATAATACGATGTACTATCTTTAAATGCTGTTCTTGAAATAACAATATCACTATTTGGTACAACATCATGCTTATCATTATCTTTGTCAATGATTTTTTGAAAATAAACAGTTACTGAACATTTATTTATATTTGGATGTTGACTGGAATTATGAATTAATGATGATACTTTTTTAGAACGTATTTTTGATGCTCTATAGCCAAAAACAAATAGCATTGAATCAATTACATTACTTTTACCACTACCATTTGGTCCAACAATTGATGTAAAACATTTATTAAATGGTCCAATTACAACATCACCAGCATAACTTTTAAAATTTGTATTTACAATTTTATTAATAATAAGTCTAGCACCATCATTATTATTATCTTGAATTTTGTGTGGAGGTGGTGGTATATAAATATCTTCATCTATTCTTACACCACCTTCTTCATCAGAATCAATTTGATCATTGTAATCATCATCAAAAGTGTCTGTTGCTTCTAGCACAGTAGATTTTTCAGTTGTTCCATTCATCCTAAAAAGGAAAAAAAAAAATAATGTCAATGCTGTTGTTATTTTATTTTTTGTAATTAATTCAAGGTTATGTTTTAAAGAATATTGTTATTGTTTGTTAAAAATATAAAATACTAAAAAAAAACTATATTTATGAATAAATAATCAATTTAGAAAAAATAAAATTAACTAAAATAAACGACGTAGCTGTCAATTTATATTTTAATAATTAATTTTTTAATAAATATAAAAATATGACGCTTTGTCGGCTCATAAGACTTTTAACTGGCACAAATTTAATAACAATATTCAAACAGGTACTATTATTATTAATACAAATAACTTACCTTAATTATTTATCACAATTACAAGTACATACAATTATAAATTTATTAATGATAATTTTATATGAAAACACGATATTTTTTTTATACTATCAACAACGATGTCAACAAACGCAAACAAACGTACAAATTTAAACAATATATTCTAATTATTTCATTGGTTGGTTGCTGGCTTGGTGTATTCAATACATATAAATTTTCATAGATGGTAGCATATGCATTTTTCAGCGTGGCAATAATGAAAATTACACCTGATTACACCTTGATTGAGTAATTATAAAGTAATTAATTAATTAAATAAATTATTACTCATGCGTTTTTATAGGCAAAAATTTCAAAAGAAAAAAAAACTTGAAAATATGATTAATAATTTTCTCCAGGGAGAAATAATGATTAGGCTGTTTTGAGATTTTTTTTGGAAGTAATTGGAAGCTGTCTCTATTTACCTGAGAAATTTAAAAAATTTCTACAAATGCATTTTCGTAGGAGAATTATTTTTAGAAAAAAATAAAATCTTGAATGTATGATTATTATTTTTTTCAGCAATAAATAATGACCTGAGTCACGATTTTTTTTTTTTTTTTTAAAAAGAATAGTTGTCCCCTTTTTTTTTACCTGACAAATTAAAAAAATTTCTACTGATGCATTTTCGTATGAGAAATTTAAGAAAATAAAAATGCCCAGACGATCATTGTCGTCGTTTTTATAATAGCTTTATAATTACTAGAATAAATTCATCAATGATAATAATATTATGTAGAAAAAAATATATGACGATATTTGGGCAAGTTGTTACAAATTTATCGGTGTATATGAAAAAAAAAAATAGTTAGTCAGTCAGTGACGTCATTGAATTAACCGGGGAGAGAAAAAGAAAGAGAAAGGAAATAATAATAATAAGTTGTCGGACGCCTATTTGAGATTGAGATTTCGTTGCAGTTTGCTTTCAGTTATTTCAAGTAGCATACCGACTACAATATATATATTTTTTTATTCTCTTTTTCAATCTTTAATCGCGTGTGTTTGTGCTTCTAGTCTATCTCATCACTATGATGATGTTGTCATCTTGTAAAATATAACAGTATCACTTTATTAAATATTTTTCTTAAAAACAATTAACAACTATTAACAAAAACTCTATTTAATTTAAACAAAAAAAAAACTATTTTAAAAGATGAAAAAAATTTAAAAAAATCAACTGAACACAAATATATTCTAAAGAATTCCATGTGAGAATGGATCGTGATCAAGTGTCCTTCGAAACACCATAACAGTATATAAAAAAACAAGTTGGTAAGTTTATAAATTATCTTAAAAAAATACTCATAAATTTACTTGTAGAATATAAATATGTTAATTAAAGCAAAAAAAAAAGATAATATATTTGACTAATATTATATGTATCTTTTTTTAGAGGGAAATGATTGTTGACCTAATGATCTTTTAAAAAAAAAAATATAACGATTGATAAGAAATGAAATATTACATCAAGAGATGTTTAAAAAATTATATTCATTTAAATAAATATAACAATCAATTGATGATCAATGATGCAAATGTGGAGATTATTAGTACCAAGAAAATTGTGTCGACTATGGCCAATTTTATTATCCATGATATTATTATTTACAATGATATTTGTTATTTGGTCAAGCAAACGACAACGAGTCAGTGATTATGCTGATGATGATTATGTTTCGCTCAGGTGAGTAACAATGAAAAATTTGATTTACTGTTATTGCAGTATAAATACATAGCTGTTATACTGAGAATAAAAATAGCTGTATAATGTGAAAAATTAAATTCAATGATATTATAATATTTTACTGTTGTACAGAGCATGACAAATAAATTTTTTAAAGTAATTTATTTATTTATATTGTAGATTAACTGGTGATCAAAAAGATTATATTGATGGAAGAGGAATACATGTTGTTGTTGGACATTATATTGGTGATTCAGTTAATCCACAACAAACAAAAAATTTAACACAAGAAATAATTAATAAAAATATGTTTGATCCAAGACCATTTGCTGGACAAAATGGTGAAGGTGTATTAATATCACAAAATGAATTTCCCGTAATGCAACAATTATTTCAAATAAATAGATTTAATTTAATGGCAAGTGATCGTATGCCATTAAATCGTTCATTACCAGATTATCGTAGAAAACAATGTATAAAAAGATATAAAAATATTCAAGGATTACCAACAACATCTGTTATTATTGTATTTCATAATGAAGCATGGAGTACACTTTTACGTACTGTTTACAGTGTTATCAACAGATCACCAAGGCATTTATTAGCTGAAATTTTACTTGTTGATGATGACAGTGATAGAGGTAAAGTATTTTTTTTTTTTTATGAACAACAAAACCAAACAATGCAATAATAATAAAATATTTTTATGGTAGAATTTTTGAAAAGCAGTTTGGACGAATATGTTAAAAAATTACCAGTGAGTACAAGAGTTTTACGAGCAGGTAAACGAGTTGGTCTTGTAAATGCTCGACTGATTGGTGCCAAAGAAGCCAAAGGAGATGTTTTAACATTTCTTGATGCACATTGTGAATGCACGGTTGGTGGGTGAGATATTTTTTTTTTAATTAAATAATAAATTTAAATGTAATAATACATTATTTTTTTTTTTTGTTCATTATTGCAGGTTGGTTGGAACCGTTGCTTGAAGCAATTTCAAAAGATAAAACAAGAGTAATTGCACCAGTCATTGATAATATTCATGATGACACTTTGGCATACAAAAGGTACAGTTATATATAATTATAAAAACAGTTATTTTTATAAATACAATTTACTATTTTATTATTTTTATTAATTTCAAATATTTATTTTTTTCATTTTTATGATAATCAAGGTCGCTGGATTTACATTGGGCTGCTTTTAATTGGGATTTACATTTTCGTTGGTTAACATTGACTGGTCCACTTCTTGCTGAACGTCGTAAAAATATGATTGAACCATTTAAAACACCAGCAATGGCTGGTGGTTTATTTTCAATGGATAAAAATTATTTTTTTAAACTTGGTAGTTATGATGAACATATGAAAATATGGGGTGGTGAAAATATTGAATTATCATTACGTGTATGGCAATGTGGTGGTAGTATTGAAATAGCACCATGTTCACATGTTGGACATTTATTTAGAAAATCATCACCACATACATTTCCCGAGGGTGTTGGTGAAGTTTTATATGGTAATCTTGCAAGAGTTGCACTTGTATGGATGGATGAATGGGCAACATTTTATTTTAAATTTCATCCAGGTAAAATTTCATACTGAATTTAATATAAATATAAAATTATATTTAAAAATATTAAATGTATTTTATTTGTTTTTTTTTTTTTTTGTAATTAAAGAAGCTGCAAGTTTGAGAGACAAACAACAAGTACGATCTCGTTTTGAGTTACGTAAAAAACTTAAATGTAAAAATTTTGAATGGTACTTGGATAATATATGGCCAAATCATTTTTTTCCAAAGGATGATCGTTTTTTTGGTAAAATAATTCACGTTCCAAATGATAAATGTTTAACAAGACCAACAGTTCAATCAACTTATGCTCAAGAATCTGGTTATTTATTATACGAATCATGTATAAATCCACCACATCTTGATCAAATGTTTATTATGATTAAATCAGGTGTTATTGTTATTGATGAAAGTCTTTGTCTTGATGCACCAGAGCATGATACTCGTCATGAAAAACCCAAGGTTAAAATAATGGCATGCAGTGGATCACAACGACAAGTTTGGAAATTTAATGAAGAGGTAAATCATTTAAATTCAATGATAATGATAATAAAATACGTATGTATCAATGAAAGAACATGTATTTATATTATTTTTTTCTTTTTCAATTTTTAAAATAGACAAAGACAATGTTACATGTTTCTTCTGAAATGTGTCTTGAAGCTGATTCTTTATCAAAAATTGGACCAGTTATTGCTGCATGCACTGGACATGCAAATCAACAATGGAAATTAGAATCAGTCTCGTGGAAATGAACAATTTAAAGAACGACTACCAAAATATATTTTCTTTTTAGTACTTTTAAAATTTATGTAAATATATTTTTTAAATAAAATGTAAGATAATAAGTATGTGAATGTGATTTTTTCTATTAATTTTTTTTCTTTTAGATGATTGGTTGAAAAAAAAAAATGGTCATGTTAAATAGAGCCAGATAAACAAGGTCAAAATACAACGAGTTGTTTCTTGATGTGGTGGGTTTAATATAATATGAAATCCATATAATTTAAGTAGCAATGAATAAATAAGAAACATGATAATAAAAACAAAAATTATATCAAAATAAAATGAAAGCAACTGACCTTTTGGTACTTCAAACAATGACTTTGAAGATAACCGCATAGATGATGATATCTAGATGTTTTCAAGTGGCCCCAAAAAGATGATCCATTTGGTGTTCAACAGATCCAACATATACTAACACTATCACTATCACAGACTCAAATACTGATTTTAACACTGACTATAATACTAACAACGCTTCATTCATGGAAAGTAAAACCTAATCTATCAGTTCAAGTTGGACACGTACGATAAATAAGACGATTTAAAAATGTTGTTTTACACAATCAGCAACAAGAGTTAATACACAATGTTCTGGATGATTAGCAATGTTAAAATAAAAATTGAACGAATCACATCAAACAATTGGAAGAAGCTAATATTAATTTAGTTTTTTTACGTTATTAATTAAATGTAACACATCACATTCTCCTACCAATCAGTATTGTATCATAGATTGTATAATATTAAAGAAACACTATCAGACTATATTTTCTAAATCACAAAGAATCATAATGAGCTTGCTAAATGTTTATAACAACCAACATACTAGTTAGAATTGTATCAGCATCAACAATATATTGATGTGATGTGATTTTTGCTAATATGCTTATTGATATTACGCGTTATTTAGTCTTGGAGTCTTCAATTATATGATTTTATACACACAAGTCACTCTATGGCACCAGATGTTGATGTTGTTGCTGTTATAACTCCTCCAATTAATAAAATGCTTCATCATATGTGATCATACGAATTTATATGAAACATCCACGGACTCATCAGCTGCTAAACAATAAAAACACACGGTCTATGTTATTTTTTGTGTTTATAAAACTAGATACTCAACAAATTATCATTGAATGTAACATGTTGATTATAAACAATCAATTGTCTTGTATACATCAACGCAATGACATCATTTGAAACATCAACATGAGCTTGTACTTGTGAATTAAACTCATTGTTGTGTCATAGATTGTACATTGTTAATTAACAAACAAAAAGAAACCAAAACCAAAACAATGTCTATCAAATAAAGCTTTGACAGCACCAAAAATACTTACACAATGTATATTTGGCATCTATCTTCACATACCATCAATTGTTGTTGTTACTTTTGTTATTGTTATAACATACGATTTTAATTGGACATCTACAGGTTCATCATCAGCTAAACAACAAAAAATAATAAATGTAAAATAAATATAAATTATTTTTTGTTAATAAAAAGGAAATGCATCATATGCCAAATCTACAATTCAACAATTTACACATTGTTGTTCATTTATTTATTTATTATTGTTATTTTTTTATTGTTGTTATTATTATTTATATAAATTAATATTACCTTTGTTTTTTTTTCATTATTACCAGGTCTAACAATTTTTTTTTTGGTGCTCCATTCCATTGTCTGCTTTTGATATTTTTTGGATTCTGAAAATTAATAAATTATTAATAAATAAATAATAAATAAAACATTTAGACTATTATTTATGCTCAAAAATAATTTGACAACATTAAAACAGCACAACAACTAACTTTATGAGTATTTTTTTTTTTTAATAAAATTAATAATTATTTGTCCAGAAATTGTAGAGGTTAGATTGTCATGTGTTATTAAATTAGATAAATTGAGTATTTCATTGTTTATTATCGTGATAATTTATATAAATAATTGTTCTAATAATTATTTTGAGCTAGTAGACTATAAAAATTATTTGCAAAACGACATTTTTTTACTCACATGAATAATGTTGGACGGCGTTTGCTAGTGTCCCTTTGTCATAAACTTTATTTGCAAATATCTTTTGTTTTACGTAACATTAAGCAACAATTATACATTTAAATGATAGACAAACGTTTATTTAACAATAATATCACAAATTTACGATTTATTGAACACTTAAATTGCGCCAAAAGATCTGATTTCACCGGACGCAGCGACCAGGTACCAACTCGACGACCAAAAGGAGTTCGTCAAGATGGCCGCCAGAGGCCAAAAAATTGACAAAAATTTTTTCAACAATTATTAAGTAATAATCATTTTAATTGTTAGATAATAATTAATAAAAAATATTAGTAATAAAATTACAATAAAATTTATTGTTATTAATTAATAAATTAGTTTTAAAAAAATAACATCTGCTATACCGACTGACGTTCAATTATCATGAAAATTTGTTTTTTTTTTAAAACTAATTTATTAATTAATAACAATAAATTTTATTATAATTTTATTACTAATATTTTTTATTAATTATTATTTAACAATTAAAACAATTATTACTTAATAATTGTTGAAAAAAATTTTGTCAATTTTTTGTCCTCTGGCGGCCATTTTGATTAACTTTATTTTTGGTGTCGTGCTAGTACGTAGTTGCTGCGTCCGTCGAAATCAGTTTTTTTTGTGCAATTTAAGTGTTCAATAAATTGTAAATTTGTGATATTATTGTTAAATAAGCGTTTGTCTATCGATTGAGTGTATATTTGTTGCCCAATGTTACGTAAAACAAAAGATATTAGCAAATAAAGTTTATGACAAAGTGACGCTAGCAAACGCCGGCCAACATCATTCATGTGAGTAAACAAATGTCGTTTTGCAAATAATTTTTGCAGTCTACTAGCTCACAATAATTATTAGAACAATTATTTATAAAAATTATCAGGATAATAAACAATTAAATACTCAATTTATCTAATTTAATAACACATGACAACCTAACCTCTAAAGTTTTTGGACAAATAATTATTAATTTGATTTATTGAAAAAAAAATACTCATAAAGTTGGTTGTTGTACTGTTTTAATGTTGTCAAATTATTTTTGAGCATAAATAATAGTTTAAATGTGTTATTTATTAATAATTTATTAATTTTCAGATTTTAAAAAATATCAAAAGCAGACAATAGAATGGAGCAACAAAAAAAAATTGTTAGACCTGGTGATATTGACAAAAAACAAAGGTAATATTTATTTATTTAAATAATAATAACAACAATACAAAAATAACAATAATAAATAAATGAATGAATGACAATGTGTAAATTGTTGAATTGTAGATTTGGCATATGATGCATTTACTTCTCATCAACAAAAAATAATTTATATGTGTTTTAAATTTATTATTTTTTATTGTTTAGCTGCTGTTGAACCTGTAGATGTCTAATTGAAATCTCATGTTATAACAATAACAAAAGTAACAATAACAATTGATGGTATATGAAGATAGATGCCAAATATAAATTGTGTAAGTATTGTTGGTGCTGTTAAAGTATTATTTGATAGACAGTGTGTTGGTTTCGGTTTGTTTTTGTTTGTCAATTAATAATGTACGAGCTATGAACACAACATTGTGTATAATTATAAGTACAAGCTTATGTTGGTGTTTCAAATCATGCTATCTAGTCGATGTATGCAAAAAAATTGATAGTTTATAAACAACGTGTTACATTTACTGATTATTTGTTGAGTTTAGATCTATCAACACTAAAAATAATAACAATATGAGTCTTTTTACTTTGTTAATGTCAACACTGTAGCTTTCAACTAGAATTAATTTGTCCAAATTTTATGTTAATTAGATTGTTTTTTTCTGTGCAGGTTGTGTGGTGATTGGTGTTGCACTTTGAAAGTGGTGACAATGTAGTGATCGTGTTATTGGTTCCTGTTGACCTGCTGGACATGAAATGAATCAACTCCTTAGGACCACCTGAAAACATCTGGACTTCTTGAATCCTGAGGCTCCAAAAGGTCAGTGGCATTTGTTTTTTTTAATAATTTATTTATTTAGCTAAAATACTTTTGTGTACTCTCAATGAGTCTTATCATTTGTCATACATGTTCGCAACTGATTTCAATTAATATTATATTTTTTTAATATCTCGCTAAACATTAAAGGTTTTTTTTTTGTTCTACCTCAACTCTCGTATAGCTTTTAATACGGTTTATATATATCTCCGTTCGAATCAATTGATAACAAAAATAAAAAAAAAGATTTTTACATCTTTTTTCATTCAACAAAAGCACACACGTCAAAGTCGTGCAATTAGTCTCGTGAAATTAAAATCATTAAAGGAAAATATATGGAGAAAATAAAAAAAAAAACAACAAAACACCTTGATTATCCAATGTCAAAAGAGATATTTTTTTACATTCTTCATTTTTGTTTTTTTTTTTTATTGTCTTATATTCTTTTTAAAAAAGCCTTGGTATTCCCGTTCCTGGAATTAAAAATAATTCTTTTTTTAAATCATCATTGGACCTAATTCGGCAATACCTTAAATGCTTTCATCACCATGACTGGCATAGAGGGTCTCCTCGATCAGTGCGTTTTGTTTAATGAATCATCATAATGCGTTTGTCTCTCGTGTCTCATCATTTACAAGGACAATGAATTCACAGTCATGCTTTAATTTGTCCAACCTTATTTGCGTAATTTTTTTTCTTCTTTTTTTTTTATTTACACACAAGGTAAATAAATTAACAAAATAAAATCATAATAATTATTTTATAAATTGGAGTAATTTTATTTTTTACATGTTGATGGATGAATTGCTATTTGCTATGATATTTTGTTTTTTGCTTTTTTATATAATTAAAATGTTAATTATTATCATAGATTAGTTTACTGTAAAATTTGAAAATAATTAAAATATATATACATATGTATATGTAGATGTACATTTTAGGTAAATTGCATTTGATGATACGTGTGTATAGGTTTATGATGATGGCACAGTTTAAATGTAAAATGTAGGTCAAAGTCATGTCCTCCATGAAACCAAGAAAGCACAATCTATCCCGCCCTGCTTTAATTTACCTCGATCGACCTTCTCTTACCGTCTTTGCAACTACGTGATGAGCACTTTAATTTATGGATTTTTTTTTTTTCATTCTTTTCATATTATCATTATCATTAAAAAAAAAAAAAGATATTTATCTACCTATTTTAGAGCAATTTAAAATGAGAATAAAAAAAAAAAATGTTTATATTTATCTTTGTAATTTAAATATCAAGATTATTTTTATTTATTCATTTTTTTTTTTTTTT
>MKYW01000299.1:19218-30089 GCA_015776835.1 Aphidius ervi | reverse complement strand
TTTTTTTTTTTTTTAATTTATTTATAATAGAAATTTTATTGATGTTAAATACACAACATTGATTTTTATTATGTTTATAAATATATTTTTATTTTTAAATAATTGATATGTATGTATGTGTATATAAAATTGCGAAAGACAAGCCGACAAGACGCACATCTATATGTGTATTTACTGATAGTCATGAGTCTTATCGTCGTTATGTATTAGTGTGGGTGTTATCAAGTCCAGGGCGTGTCACGGAAAGCGGGCAATAGTGAATTGAACTTCTAGGTACTTGTATATGTATATTACAATTGTACAGTGCAAGAGAGAGCTAGATCACCACAACCAACAACAACAAGGCGACTGCAGTCTGAGCAACGTGACTCTGTCAGCCTCCGCACGAGGCGATCCGGATCCGTTCGTTTTATATTTTTTATTTTTTTTCTCCTAGATATATATATGCTTACTTTTATACCCTGCATTTCCTTTTATCTCTACCTCTCGTTTGCTCACTAGTTTTTTTTATTTTTTTATTTTATATACACTATTTCTTTCTTTCAATCTTTGTGGGTTTTTTTTTTTTTCGTTTCGTTTTTTACTCTTTTGCGCGCACAGCACCGTGAAATTCAGAGACGGGACACAAACACACTCCGGGTTATCGGGAATAACCTCCTTACATATACACAAGGTGCACTATATATATATATACTTGTTTATTTGCGTGATTAAATTTTTTTTTTCATTTAGTAGCAATGCATATATATGCAAACTTTTTTATTTTTATGATGAATAAATGTTAGAGTGGACTGTCGGTAATTGAACCATAAAATTATTAATTATATTTCAATAGTATGATATAATGATTATTAAACTTGGGTAATTTAAAAAAATTATATATAAATTGTATATGAAAATTAGTAAGGGTTTGATGTACTGTGATAGAGTCATAAAAGCTTTTTTTTTTTTGGTGAAAATATATTTGCAAGTTAATCATTTCTATGTGAAAAAAAAGACTTAAAATGACATGATTATTTAAACAAGTGGATAATCATAAATTTATCATTAAAATCAATTGAAAAAAATGTATTTAATAATGGTTTTCATTCAAATTTTAAATAATGTCTGACTATATACGAATATTTTCACTTAAAAAAAAAAAAAAAATTAAAAAAAAATTACCTTTAAGCAATATAATAATAGAATTACAATAATACAATGAAAATTATTTAAAAAAATATCAATTAAAAATAATAATATATATTAAAATTATTTATTATTAAAATGTTTAAATAATGTCTGACAAAAAAGAGCTTTTTTCACTTAATATAAATATTTATTTGGTCATTAAGGTTTGTATAGCCATTGAATTATCAAATTGTTATTTATAAAATAAAAAAAAAATCATTCAATTTGAGTTATCAAAGCTTGTGACTATATGTACTTGTAAGTAAGTACTTATAATATTTATCTAGTATCATCTGGCATGCGCGTATATAGAAAGTCCGCCCACTGTGGGGCGACACGACGATCCCTGTCACTTCGTTCAAACACACACAATATACACACACATATATTGATAAATTTCTAGTGATACTATCTCCAGAGCATATTAAAATAACAATAAAAATAAATTATAATTACAATAAAAATTGAATATTTTATATAAACTTTCAATTTAATAATTAAAAATCAAAATTCTAAAGAATGATCACTATATTTGATGGAGCCAATTTTACACTGAAAAATTTTAATTTTTTATTGCAAAATTAGCCACAATAGAATAATCTTAGAGAAGGTTTTGTTTTTCTATTTTTTTTTTTATTAATTAAAAAAAAATAAATACGGCTAGAATTAGATTTTGAAATTTTTAGGACGATCGTATATTCAGCTTAGAAATATTCATGAATGGCTATTTACAAACGTGTGAAGCTCGGGTACAACCAAGTAATAATAAATAAATAAATTAAAAACAATATACTAATAATAATAATAGGTAAAAAAAAAATATATATATATAGATAGACATAGATTAGAAAATGAAATTAAAAAAAAAAATTAAAAAAAAAAAAATCTAATCTACTATATGCATCCTGAATTTTTTGTGATGCAATAAAGCATAATAATAAAATGGTCGGTATTATCTTATATATGTATAGTTTGCTACCTATATTCATTAAACAGACTGTCGATCAGCATCAAGGCCGCTGGGCATTGTTCCGAAATGTTGATCACCAATATTGCACATGGACACAGTTTAATGTTAAAAGCGAAAGTGTTTTATACCTATATATATATATTTATTTTATAAAATCAACATTCTTATACACTCTTCCATCTCTTTATGTCAGATGATATATATCAATATATATTTATATATTACAAGTTATAAATAAATTTATAATATATCGGAAGTGTGTTACAAATTACAATATAATCTTTGGTAACACATAGCCAGAAGACACATTACACAACATGTCTATGAGCAATATATTTTTGACCAATAATCATCTGATAAAATTATTCAAGAGTTTTTATCAAAAAAAAAAAAAAAAAAAAAAGTATATCTTCAAGTTTATTTTAAATAGACATTTGGTATAGTTTTAAGTGAAATATACATGTAAAGATATACCCTCTTTGCAAAAAAATAAAAAGAAGTTGTAGGCGGTTTATATTTCCAAGTCTTTTCTCTCTCTTTCTCTCTCTCTTTGAATTCTAATGGTATATATATAGCTAGATAATACTGTGCTGCGAAGCGGTAAAGGAATTTAGCCTTATAAATCAGTGAGTGCGCCAGCATGCCACACCTTTCCCTTCTTGGGGCAATCACGAGTCGTCACCGGTATCGGCAACATCCCCTCGTTGTTTCAAGACTCGTCCTAATGCATTTGGACCCCATGGACCTCAATATATATAAATATATTTTTTAAAAAAAGTCAAACTGATGATACTCCGTTACGTGACTACAAAAAACCCGTAGGGTTTTAATCTTTTGAAAAAATAAAATAATTCAAAATAACATGAAAATGAAGATGAAATAGAAATATAAAAATTATTATATATATATACTGCAATTTTATAAATATATATATATTTTTTTTTAATTTTTTTTCATTGCGAATATCGATATTTTTTTATCAGTATATATACAACTTTTTAAAAGATTGTTAACTTAAATATATTATATTGTACGTATTTTTCAAAGTTCATGGCAATGATTTTAATGTAAATTCCATTCCCAGGGTAATCTTTGAAATATACAGAGTGATATATATGTCTACAATTTTTTATTTAAAATGGCAATATAATATTAGATAATGAATTTAGATTTAAATTTTAAAAATATAATTATTTTCAATTAATCGACAAAAATATTTTTGTTATATATATATATAAGGTAAATAAGAGATGGGTATATAGATATATATTATATTTTTTTTTTCATTCATTAAAAACTAATTATATGACTAATCAAAATTCCTTGATATTTATATAAAATTTATTAAAAATAAAAACAACTTTCTGATGTATAGTACAAAATCAGCAGGAGCTGGACAATGAGATTCTTTTAGCTAGATATTGGATTTAATCGTAAATCTTTTTATGACGAGTAACTTGTATATATATATATTTTTATTTTTTAATAAATATATTTAAGTTACGGTTATATAGGCTTTCAAACAAGATCGCTTGCCCTGAAGCTAAGACAACACACACACAAATTGACGATGCAGTAGTCTTTTAGCCCTCGAGGGATTGTGTAATAATAATTTTTGTTTTTTTTTTTTTAAAACAGAAAAAGTTCAATTTTCAGTATATATACAGTAGAACAATTGATTGCGTGTATAGATACATAACTGATTGATTGCAAAATAAAATATATATATTATAAATGAAAAAAAAAATAAATAAAATAAAATAAAATAAAAAGAAATGGTGCGGTTTATCAAACTTCCGAATCGACCAATTCATTTCGGCTAGATAGGACAAGGATTTAATCTATGTACAAGCCATGTAGAAATCTCATTTTCTTCTTGCCGCATCATTAATTATATTTCTGGTGGTTTGGTTATTTCATTAATCATTGAGTGTGTTGGTCGTCGTCGCTCTCACAATGCGACACGGACTATTTAATATTGTTCTTCAGAAGTATATATACAACTTGTTGGTCAGTGTGTTGTGAGCAATCCGTTACATAAATATTTGTAGAATCAAGCTCTTTGAATTAACCACAACTAAAAAGAGAACAGAATAAAAAAATGAAAAAAAAAAAAAAGTGATTAAAAAACTCAATATACAATGTATTCAAAAGAGAGTTGATTAAGATGACGAAAAAAAAAAATATATATAATATAAATAAATAATAAACAATAATGATAATATTTAAATGAATAATGAAATGAAAAAAAAAAAAAAAAATTGATAGAAAAAGTTTTTATTATAAATTGGGTTTAATTAATTTTCTTGTTGAACGCTTTTCACTTGTATATAAATTTTTTTTTTTTTATGATTTAAAATTTCTAGTGACATGAAATTCTTGTCGTTTTGACAATCTGAGATGTTTTTTTTTTTTTTTTGGTGCGTAGGTTCATCAACATATATTCCAATTAAAAATAAAAAAAAAATAGCTCTTAATTTTACTGTTGAGATATTTTTGAAAAAGTTATATTTATTTGACATAAATAAATAAATTATTTGATAAATAAATATAACAAGATTTTTTTTTTTTTATGAAATACATTTTAAATAATAAATAATTACAAATAATTATTTTCTATTTGAAAAAAAAAGGTTTTATTATATATTACAGTCATGTTTGCCACTTATAAATTTTAAAAAACATATTGACAAAAAATAATATAACGAAATAAATGATGATGATGATGATTCAAGAAGCCTTGATACGGTATCCTTTCTCAGCCCAGGGGCATTGATGCTATAGCTTAGATTCCGGCAGGTCAAATGTCAAATTCATTGACCTACCATCAAATTCATTTTAATTATTTATCACAATTTATCATACCTATATATGGCTCATCAAAAATTCAAATCATGCTTCATTATATTGCATCAAAGTCACCTAGATGTTGAATATAAAAAAAAATAAAAAAACATATATGTCATTTTAATTATTTCTGTTTTTCATTTTCCACATCGATAAATATATCATCTTGATTCTCATCAGTAAGATTCACCACCCTCATCATCATCATCATCATCATCATCATAAAAAAATATCTCATAAATATGTAATATCCAACGGAATAGTTAACTGCACGACACTGAAAACTAATCACCGTGTGTATATATTATTTATTAAGTATATATATATCAATCATGTGTTGCGTATTATTTGTTTGTGTATATATATTTTTTTTTATAAATACAATATACTGTAACAAGGTTAATTAATATGCAAAGATGAATCCTCATACTGTATTAAATATGTGACTCTATGATTTGAATATAATTTATTCTCGATATAAATTATTATTCCACATAAAACATAGTGACAATTGAATTAAATATTTTATACAAATTTTTAATGTAAAATAACATAAAAAATTCAATGCAATTAATTTTAATTATAAATTTGTTTATGCTTTTATTTAATAAATATAAATAAATAAATTATTGATATACACAATGCATAATAATATATGTTTATGTTATTTAAATTATTGGGTGCGACCATCTCTTAGTTGGATCTTTCAAGGTTTAAATAAAATTAGAAAGAATAAGATCAATTGTCATAAATTGATATTAAAATAATAATAATCATCTTGAGATAAATTTTTTATTTTAAATAATGATAAAATTGTTTTTTTAATTATTGTTGTAGATTGTGGGAATTTCAATGGAACAAGCTGATAATATTCATCTAGAATTTTCATCATCGCCAACTGCAATAATGGTGAGTTTTTACAATTTTTTTATTTCAATTTTTAAATGAATTAAAAATTTTTCAAGTCATTCAAAAATCAAACTTGTGTTTACTTGGGTGTATAGTTAATTAATTTTACAATGAGAAAATAATTTTTCTAAAATATATATCATCAATAAATAAGATTAAAAAATATACTGGAATGACATAAAAACGTCAGTTCAATAGTGATGAGTTTGTTGAAGATGAAACTCTGTTATATTCGTCTAATCAAAAAACTTGAATCTTTATTTTTTATATTTATATAAAATATATATATCAGATCAAATTGAATATGTGTAGGTTTTTCTATTTATACATATGTATATATGAAATACTTTTCTATTAATTCCTGAAGTATCCCTGAATAAGGCAATCCCAGTTGTCAGAGTCAATCGGGAATTGATCCCACAGTCATTGAGTGAGTGAGTGAGTGAATAAATGTGTGTGTGTCTTCTCTTACTTTCTTGTCATCCATACAAAATCATGAATTTACATCAGTATGCGAGAATTTCTGAAACGAGATCAACAGTGAGTCTATTTTATTTCTTGACTATCATGAACAAGAAATAAAAAAATGAAAAAAAAATATAAAGAAGAAGCAAAAGAAGAATAAGATGAACTGTATACTCTGCCACTTAACGCACGGAAGTATAACGGTCAACGGGCGCGTCGACATAAGACTGTAAGTCTTCGTCGTAGTCTTTGACTCCTATATGTTGCAACGAAGAATATAGTCAGTAGCTAAAACAGCGAAAAAAAAAATAGCAGAAGCAACTATGTTATATACTATCGTTAAACTCTGATAAGCCACAAATGGTATTCGAAAATTCTCTACCAATGGATTTGCACAGTTCAATAGATATCTTTGCTTGCAAATAAAAAAAAAAATTTTAATAGAAAAAAGAGAGAGAAAAACAGAGATGCATTGGATTCGTTTAGTCTATAATTTCAAGGAGCTAGAGAGCACACTGCATATACCACACTCCTTTTGATGTTTTTTTTTTTTTTTTAAATCCTTTTCTTCATTGCGATGTATGTATATATATATGTATGGACTCCTGAGTTCCTGACATGTTGATTTTTATCAAATTTACCCTGGCAAAATAGTGAGTCTAGGCGTGTCCTCAGGATGGCCTTTCTTATCACGATAACTCGAGGACATCTTGTTGAGTAACCACGTGTTATGGACTCCACCCACTTATCTATGATCCCCACATGGCACTTTTTTTTCTTTTCTTTTCTTCTTTATCCTCGTCTTTCTTATTTATAATTTGTATATTATATATTTATTTTTTTTTGAATATCTTTCACTTCTGCCCTCCCATGACATTACAATCATCTCTCGCGTATATCCATATAGGTTATAATATTATATATATACTTCCTACTCAAAAAGTGTTTGTAAGAGCTGGCTACTGAGTGATACTTATTTTCATATTTATTTTTATGTATATGATCAAGTATATATATAATTTTTTTTTTTTTGTTATACAATATCAAGAGTCATGAAGGATGAAGAAGAACAAAAAAAAAAAAAAAAATGTAGAATAAATAATAGTACATAAATAAAAAAAAATAATATATATATATTAGAAGTAGATTATGAAATGAAGACACTTAAAACGTGGGTTTAAAAATATATGGGCGTATATAGTCTGCGATATGTATTATAAATGTATATGTATATTTATATTTGTGCGAGAATTTGTGACAGTTGGTCCATTGATATCATTTAGAAAGCGCGCTAAGATAATCGGATAAACTTAGTCTACTCGAGCAGTGGCAAAGAAGCGTGTCAAATTGCAGAAAAAGTAAAAAAAAAATAATATATTTTTTAATGTTACATACGTAATATATAAAGCAAGATAACGTAAAATGAAAAAACAAAAAAAAAAGAAAAAAACTTTTTATCATCACAAAGATTGTTGACAAGCTGACTTTTATTTTTTTTTTTACAAATTTATACATGACTTTTACGATTAAAATTATAAATTATTTTGTATAAATATATACTGTCGGAGATTTATATTTAATTCAAGCTTTATTTGAAATAAATGTCATATTTAGATAATTAAATAATAAATATATTTAAAAATAATTAATAATTTAATATCAAATGATTGAATTATAATTTATCAATGTTGATCGATTGAAGGTCAAAAAAAAAAGAGAAACATATTTATATTTTTAATTTATAAATTATGAAGAATATACATTCACAGCTTCCTGGCTGTTATATTGCAATATAATTTCGATTGTGTTGTAAGCAACGTAAGTCCATAATATTACAGTTGTTGGTTGAAAAAAAAAAAAAAAATCGCCCTTGCGCCAAGAAACATCAAGAAGCCCCTGGGGCACAGGCGTGGACCTTTCACTCCTGCCATCCGCAATATATTTTTCAAACAGCTGTAAATATATAAAATTCTTAAACATCAACAATAACAACAAATTTTTATTATCGTCAATATTTTTTTTTTGCTTTACAAAAAAGTTAAATATTTCATAAATAAAAATAAAATACTGAATATGGCTATATAATTCAGTGGCATCGTTCAAATATGTTGTAATTTATAATTACTCATAAATTCTTGACAAATATTACCCTCAAAGATTACGATCATATCAAAAGTTTGCCTCTGGCTAAAAAAAAAATTGAATTGTATAATAATTGTTAGCTGACTATATACTCTATTAAAAAAAACAAATTAAAAATTTAGGTTGCGACATTAATAATGTAATACCTTCCTGATGACCATCGGTCAATTGATATACATATTATATTTCATGATAAATATATTGACGACGATGATTTACTTTCACTTTGAAATATTATATCAAAAAGAATTTGAAAATATAAATGAATTTTAATTAAATAAAAAAAAAATAGATATATAGCATATTTTTTGAAGGAAAGTTTAAAATTAATCATCGTCATTGTTGATTTTATTAAATGCGTTATAATATTATAAATAATAAAAGAAAGATGAAGGAAAAAAAAAAATGGAAAAAGAGAAAGATTGCAGTGTGTGCTAAAGACTCAGTCAATTATCCAGCTACATGTTGCGTTTATTTACAATAAAATTGTGATGCAAAATACAACAAGAATAGATAAAGAACCCTGCAAGTATATATTGAAGTTTTTTGGATTATTAAATGTGCAGTTGTGAAAGAGAGACAATAAATGCATGTAACGACGGGCGGTTCCCCTTTTACGTTAGATATTGCTTATTAACTTTGTTTGTCCGGGATAGTTTATCCGCACTCATAGTGGACTAACGGTCACGCTGAGCGCATACCGGTATATATAGAAGGCAAAATGAGAGAGGTGATCTTTCAGAGCATGTATATATATATACAAACTGGAGGACCGGTTGCACCCAATGCTATCTTACCACAGATAATCGGCTAATACCAATCGCCCTGGTACAGTTATATCTATCTATATACCAACTACATTAAAACTAGTATATGTATACATGCTTCAATTTATCTTTTAATAAATCACGTTAAAAAATTTATTTGCGAAGTGGTAACACTGCGCCAATGTGAACATCGTTTTTCATACGCATAATATTATTTTATATGTATACTTGAAGAATAAAAAAAAAGGAAATATTTATGTTTATTATTATAAATAAAAAAAATGTTATGTAGCTCGAGGACGTGCCTTGCCTTATTTAAGGTCAGGAAGAAGCAATTCTCAAGGTGATGCGCTTATACCCAAAAGACATCAATTCCAAAAATGGAATTATAATTGTTACAAATATTTTTTATCTTTATAATTCTCTGATGAATAATAAAATTATAACAAAAATTAGTTTTATGGTCGGGCTTGTTAAGCAAAGTGTATTACATATTTATTTTTATCAAAAGATATATATAATTTGTTTTTAATTTCCCCTAGTTATATAGTCAATGTAAAATGACAAGGAGAGTATATATAATTTAAAAAAAAAAAATCAGAAAGTGTTATGAAGTCAATTGAAGAAAAAAAAAAAACAGAAATATATAAAGTAATGATCAAATTTGAAAGATTCAGGGTTTTGATTCAGGTCGAGTTGAGCTGATCAACATTTACATATACATATATATTTATAAATATGTGTATGTACGGATGAGTGCACATGCACCCGCGCATATAATGAAGGGAAAGGCTACACCTGACTTTTAGCCCCCGATAAATTAAATATAAAATAAAGCCCAGTGAGTGAGTCATTTGATATATTTGATATGAGAATTAATTTTTTATATTTAAAATTTAAAACAATTTATCATTTGCTATGTTTATTGATGGGTGGACATTTAAGAAAAAAAATATATATATCTATTCAAGTTATAACAACAAAAACAAGTAGTTTTAATAAAAACAATGTGATATATTTGTATATTATTATATATTTTTTTTTTTTTGAAAATATCAATTCAACATTGTGGACATTGTCCAGAAAATATTATATTTTTTATTTAACGCCCACGCTTTGATGCAACTATCAGGAAGCACGTTGAACATCTAAATCATATAAATGATTAATGCATTAATACACATTATATTATATTATTTATATTTTTTTAATTTATTGAATTTTAAAATTTAGATATTTAAAATAAATAATATACAATTCACCGGATGAATATAAAATTAAAATCTTTTTTTTTTTTTTTTCGTTCATTAGTATATAGAAAAAAAAAATACTTAGTAAGTAGAAATAAACATTATGGGTCAGACTAAGTATATGATGATGTTCTATATGAATATCTTAAATTTAAAAAAAAAAAATACTAAAACTAGGTAATTGAATTTTATTCTCAATAACAGATACTACCGGATGAATATAAAATTATAATTTTTTTTTTTTTTTTCGAATATTCAATTACAATTTAAATTTCCATGCAAAATATAATTAAATTTAAATTTCAATGTATTTTATTTTTTATCTTTATTTATGTAGTTGTTTAAAAAAAA
>MKYW01000298.1:23121-33860 GCA_015776835.1 Aphidius ervi | reverse complement strand
TTTTTTGATTAATTGGTCTAATGGACTCAGCTAGCTGAAAACTAGCCTGTACTATTTTCAAATCCACCAATTAACTCATAATTACGAGTTCCAAAAATCAAAATATGTTAATTTTTATGGTTGCCCTAAAAACTTGATTTTAAAAAGTTTTCCACTGGAAAAATTCATGATATTATTCATTTGTAATTGGCTTAATAGACTCAGCTAGCTGTAAACTAGCCTGTACTATTTTCAAATCTACCAATTAACTCATAGATACGAGTTTTAAAAATACAACTTTGTTAATTTTGATGGTTGCCCTAAAAACTTGATTTTAAAAATTTTTTTACTCGAAAAATTCATGATATTTTTCTTGAGTAATTGGTCTAGTAGACTCAGCTAGCTGAAAACTAGCCTAGACTCTATTTGAATCTACCAATAGACTTATAATTACGAGTTTTAAATGTACTTATTTTTTAATTTTCATGATTTCTCTAAAAACTCGATTTTAAGAACTCGAAAAATTTATTTTAATTACTCGAAAAATTTATGATGTTTGTCCTCAGAAACTGGTTTAATATACTTGGCTAGCTGAAAACTAGTTAAAAAATGTTCTATCTCTGAAAATAATTCTATCAGATCCGATAATATTTTCAAATGTAAAAAGTAGACTTATGTGCACAAATATTCAGTAAACACATTTGTATTTAACGGTTTTTATTATGAATTTCATTTATTTTTCAACGACAAAATCACTCCTTATTTTGTTTGGTTATACGCAATACATTTTATATTTTTTTTATTCAAATAAGTATTAATTACGTTGGAAATATATTTAATATTAAAAACATGTTCAGTTTACTTTAATTCATTTTTCATTTTTACATATTCTTTACTGTTACGAAACCAAGAGAAAGGATATTTTTTCCTACTCTCGGCTTTAGTACGACATACTTTTTTAAGTACTGTTTTACCAATCCAATGTTCATAAAATAATTGGTCAGTCTTAAATTGTTTGTAATGTTTGATTTTGTTGTTTTTGTATTCAGTGTCACGTTGGTCATATTGTTGTGTTTGCTGTTCATGAATTACGTTTTGATTTGGTGCTGGTAAATGTTGTTGTTGTTGTTGTTGTTTTTCATACGTTTCATTTGGGATAAATGTTTGTGTTTGTGGCAGCAATAACTGACTTTGTTTTAATTGATGATAATAATAATTATTGTTAAACAATGGCAAATTTATTTGTTGATATTGGCTGTCAAATGATGATGATGATGGTTGTGGAAAATTTTGATTCATTGGCTGTGGTATTTGTGTTTGTAAGAATTTATTTTGTTGATATTGTTGATAATGCTGTAATGGTAACGGTTGTTGATGTTGTTGTTGTTGTTGTTCATACCATTGACCTTCGTGAGTTAATTGTTCAAACGATGGTAATATTAAATTATTGTGTGGTAAATGACTATGATTTACTGATTGTGTTGCTGGTAGTACTGTTGGTTGTTTTTGTAAAACCTTTTGCGATGGTATCTGTTGTTGTTGATTTTGTATTATTTGTTGTTCAATCGGTGGTGTTGATGATAAATTTTCTTGATTTTGGTGCTGTATTTGTTTTGGAACAACTATTTGTGGTGACAAATTGTCTTGTTGGTTCACTGGTTCTGTTGGTAATGGTGGGGCTGGTAGTGGTGGTTCTGGTGGTGGTGGTTCTGGTGGTGGTGGTGGTGGTGTTGATGATTCTGATGGTGGTGGTAATTGCAATAAATCAAGTTCTTGTTCATGGATCCAATTTCCAACCAATTTTTTGTTGTCATCGCCGTACTCTCCAGCCAAAGCTTTTGCCAAACATTGCTGTGCATTAACAATCTCAGCAGCAGCTACTAAAATAATAAAAATAAACCATTAAAACAATAAATATAGATTAATTTTTGTATATAAAATATTAAATAATGATTCAACTTACTGGTATATTTATCCATTATTATGGACTTCGGACGCCCAGGACGACGCTGGAGGTTATGATCGGTTATTTTCGATATATCGATTTTTTTTTTGTTGGTTTTTCTGACCATTTTTTTTATATATATACAATAAAATATCTTTATTTATTGTACGATCTATAAATGAGATTTTTTTTATATTTTTTTTTATCTGTGACGTAAAACAGAACTATAATAAGACTATAATAAAATAGCGTCCTCAAATTTACAATGCGTCACACGCTGTCAGGATTATGTGCGTCGCCACATCAATTACAGCTGTGAGTGGCTAAAGTCACTTGCCGTCGGAAGTGCATTAAGGCGCGTTCCGATAATAGCGGCTTGAGTCACCCACACGATAATTGATAAGGCAACGGTGACACCATATGATTGACAGCGTGTGGTTAATTATAATTTTGAGTAGGCCGTATATCTAACCACATAAAAATCAGTTGTCATTTTTTAATTAGTTATAATTTTTTCACATTAAATTCGGATAAAATACAAAAAAAAAAAAATACCACAATGGGGTCAAAAAAAAACAGAGTTAAAAAACATTCGTTGAACAATAAATGGCTAAAGAAGTAAGTTTTTTACAGTTTATTATTTTATAGATTAATATTTATAAACCATAACCATAACCAGTTTTCAGCTAGCTAAGTCTATTGACCCAATTATTCGAGAAAAACATCATCAATTTTTTCAGTAAAAAAGTTTTTAAAATCGAGTTTCCAGAGCAATCATCAGAAATAACATGTTTGTAGATTTGAAACCCGTGATTAGGGGTTTATTGGTGGATTTGGGAATAGTCTAGGCAAATTTCCAGCTAGCTGAGTCTATTGACCCAATTACTGAAGGGTAACATCATGAATTTTTCCAGTAGAAAAATTTTTGAAATCAAGTTTTTAGGGCAATTATCAGAATTAACATATTTTTATTTTTGAAACTCGTGATTATGGGTTTATTCGTGGACTTAAAAATAGTACAGGCTAGTTTTCAGCTAGCTGAGTTTATTGGAACAATTACTCAAGAAAAATATCATGAATATTTCCAGTAGAAAAATTTTTAAAATCAAGTTTTTAGAGCAATCATAAAAATTAAGAAAGTTGTATATTTCAAACTCGTAACTATGGGTTTGTTGATCGATTTAAAAATAGTTTAAGCTAGTTTTCAGCTAGCGAGGTCTGTTAGACCAATTACTCAAGAAAAATATCATGAATTTTTCCAGTAGAAAAATTTTTAAAATCAAGTTTTTAGGGCAATCATCAAAATTAACATATTTTCATTTTCGAAACTTGTCATTATCGGTTTATTGGTCGATTAAAAAATAGGCTAGGCTATTTTTTTAGCTAGCTGAGTCTATTAGACCAATTAATCAAGAAAAATATAATCAATTTTCCCAGTAGAAAATGTCAATTGACCGTTAGGAATTTTGGAAATAGTATCAAAATCAATGAGACTCACCTGAAGTCAGCCAATTGAATTTTTACTTACACACATATCTTCACGGGAACCGGTTTCATAATTTCAATTTCAATAACTTTAAATTTGACTTTTCATTTATTCGTTCTCCAGACGGGTACATCAAATTAATTCATGATATTTTTCTTGATTAATTGGTGTAATAGNACACATATCTTCACGGGAACCGGTTTCATAATTTCAATTTCAATAACTTTAAATTTGACTTTTCATTTATTCGTTCTCCAGACGGGTACATCAAATTAATCAAAACAACGTTCGGGCAGCATTAGATTCAACGATCCAAAGAAATTTAAGGAAAGAAAAATTAATAGAGAGTTATAGTCAAGTAAGTCATAGTAAGTCAATATTAAATAGTAATGAGAAGTTTTTTAGACATGACATACTGAATGCAACGAATCGACTGATATAGTCGAAAACACTCAGGAAAGTGTATTAGAATTTTCAAGTGAAGATACTAGATCGATGTCTCACATTGATAATGGTATTAAATGCAATCAATCGACTGATACAGTCGAAAACACTCAGGAAAGTGTATTAGAATTTTCAAGCGGAGATACTAGATCGATGTCTTACATTGATAATGGTATTAAATGCAATCAATCGACTGATACAGTCATAAACACTCAGGAGAGTGTATTAGAACCTTTAAGCCAAGATACTAGATCGATGTCTTACATTGATAATGGTATTGAATGCAATGAATCGACTGATACAGTCGAAAGCACTCGGGAAAGTGAATTTGAATTTTCCAGCGAAGATACCAGATTGATGTCTTTCATTGATAATGGTATCTAATTCGATGAGCAACGTTGTTCAAATTTATCCCAAATTTCAATATCAGAAGATATCGATTTTGGAGTCGGTAATAGTTTTAGTCATAATGATGATGAGCGAAGTTTCGATGATGTACTGATAGAAGATCGAAAATTAATAAACATCAACTACTTCATGAAAGAATTGCATACGCAATTTGACAATCATGACAATAAGTGTCCATGTGCATTCAAAGATATTCAAATATACAGATATTACGATAAGAGCTTACGCTCAAGGCTTTATCTACAGTGTAATTATTGTGGGTTCAGAGGTGATGTTTGGACTGATCCACTTGAAAAAAATAAAATCCCACTCGATGAAAGTGCTGTTTTAGCTACTGTAACATCGGGAATCGGTTACAATACGATGCAAGCAGCGTTGCCAATCATAACATAATTATGGTATGTTTACCATATTTTCATCTCCCATACCATATACCATAACGACTTTACCATATACCATATTTTATTTTTTTCACCAAAAAATCAGAAATTTTTTTTTTTAATTACAGAAAATAACATTTTTTTTTCATATTGGTAGACATACTTCCTCTTTGCTACCAAGAGAGATTATTACAATAAAAAAAAATAATATATATGAGTACAAATAAACAAATAATATTTTTTATTCATAGATCATAATATTAAATCAAGAAAGATTCATAATATATATTTCAACTATTCATTCAAAAAAGATTTATGAAGTATCAATACGTCAAATAAATATTATTACCAATTACGTTAGGTATAAAATATTTAAAACTATAATTTATAAGCTCATTCAATGGGAACGATGTTTTCAATGTTTTTATTTTTGTTTATACATTAAATGAAATAAAATTCAAGTTTCAACACTATTTAATATGCCAGAAAATGGGCGAAGATCATCAAGTTGTCCTAATCAGAGACGATGGATATATGTGTTAAAATTGCTGAAATTAAATTATCTGCATTTTGTGCTGAGCATAATTTAGCTTTTAATGTATGTGATCATTTGTCAGATTGGGCATATTTGATGAGCATAAAAAATGATGGTGATGAATATTTGTATAAAAATTTATCTGAGTGTGTGTTAAATATTTTGGCACTCCCACACTCAAATGCTGATAGTGAGAGAACTTTCAGTAAAATTAACTTGGCTAAAACAAAAATAAGAAATAAATTAGCTGTACCAACAATGCGTGGAATATTATTAGCTAGTCAACATGTTCTTTCCAATGGAAATTGCATTAAATTTAAGCCATCCAAAGAAATGCTTTCACGTATGACTACAAGTACTTTATATGATAAACCAAATATTAAAGAAAAAGAAAATTATATTGATGATGATGAGTTAATGGGGGTTTTATAATTAAAAATATATTTTACATTAAAAAGTACTAAAATTCATATGATAAAAATTAAAAAAAATTAATATGAAAAATGTCAATAATAAAAATAAGTAAATATGACTGAATAAATGAATAATAAAAAAAAAAAAATTAATTGCATGGTTTTATTTAATTTATTTCAATAAAAAATTTAAAATTTCCTTCTTTACCATAATGGTGTCCATTTTACCATATTTTCCCCTACTTCATACCATATTGCTGTTTTCAGAGTTGGCAACGCTGGATGCAAGAATTTTTATCCGGTCTTGGCGTACGACCTATGTCTCATAAAACATATGAGAATATTCGTATGACTCGGGTTAATGATCTTATCCATAAAGTATCGGTAGCTAGCATGGAGGCAGCTATTGCTGAAGAAATTAATTGGGCGATAGAAACAAAAAATGTAACTGTTGAAGGTATTCCATTAATAACCGTGGAAGTGGATGGATCATGGTCAAAGAGATCTTATAGAGGTGGAAGGTATGACGCTTTGTCTGGAATGGCAATTATTGTTGCTGCTCATACAAAAAAAGTACTCTTTATTGGTATACGTAACAAGTACTGCTCTGTATGTGCAAGTGCAAAACGTCGGAATGTAGAACCTGATTTACTGCATAAAGAGTTTTGCTGGAAAATTTTCGAGAGAAATCGTCCTTCCACTGCCATGGAATATGATATTATCAGTGAAGGTTTCAGGTTAAGTTATCCCACCTATGACATCATTTATAATATAATTATTGGTGATGGTGACAGCAGTGTTTTCACTCAAATTCAAGAAATGAATCCTTACGGGCAATTCGGGATTAATGTTGAAAAAATTGAATGTAAGAATCATTTATATAGAAATTTTAATAAACATATTGTTGAAGTTTCAACATTAGTAATTAAACCTGAAGTGAAAAAAAGACTAAGAGGTAGAATTACAGTTCTTCGAGAATATGTTTCAACTAGTGGAAAAAAAATTCGCACATTGATTGAAGATAAAATCGAGGAACTTAATACTGAAGATATTGAGAAAAAAAAGAAACTTGAAAATTTATCGGCATTTATGGCAGTAGTATTACCACATACATTTGGCAAACACAAAAATTGTAGATCAGTAGGAATTAAAAACTGTATCACAGATGATGACGATATGGTTACAGACCTTATAAACGTCGGTATGTATACGGAAATTAATAAGTACTTGGATGCCATAAAAAAACACATCACGAGTCTTTTACATGACAAAACAACAAATCATGCTGAGTCTATGAATTCCATTGCAAATAAAGTGTTAGGAGGACAAAGAATCAATAAAAGCATGCAAAATGGTTATGAAGCTGGAGTTTTGTGTGCAGTAACACAATACAATACTCTAGATGTATTGAGTCAACTTCATAAATTTGAAGGAAAAATAGTCCCTCGCCAAGTCTTGTTGATGGAAGCAAGTAGACAAGCTGGTGTAAGAGCTACACAAGCGTATCGAAAACGGAATAATTTTAAAAGAAATAAGTACCATGCCCATATGGACAAAAATTACGGTATTAATTGTGAAAAACATGATATTTCTCAAGAAGAGTACAATTTGTTTGTAAAACAGCATTTTTTAAGATTAGAAGAGAATCAAGCTGATCGAATCGAAATTGAAAAAAATACAAGACAAAGAGCTTCGTCTCTTTTGTGGAAAGAATATCGTAAAGTATTGATTACTGCATCAATTATTGGAGAAATTATCCATATGCGACCGACGACATCTTGCTCAAATATTGTTAAAAAAATTTGTTATGGCATGAATAAACCAACTGCTGAGATGAAACTTAGATCAGATTCTGAAACTGATGCCATTCAAAAACTTTCTGTTCTGATAAATAAAAAAGTTTTGGCCTGTGGTTTATTTATTGACGAATTCTCTTGTTATGTTGGTGCTTCACCAGATGGTCTGATCGAAAATGAAGATAGTATCATTGAGGCTAAATGCTTTGCATCATCGACTGCAATAGGTAAAACTGTTGATGAAGCATTATTAGCTCCCAAAAGTACTTACAGACGTATATTTGACAAAGAGGACGTTAATAAGATAAATAAAAATCATAACTATTATTTTCAAGTTCAAAGCCAATTGCATATAACTAAGAAAGAACATTGTTACTTCGTGGTGTATACTTTGAAGTGGAAAAAAAACAGTGATGGTTTCAAAGATTATGAAAACATGGAAATAAATGACTTGAAATATATGAAAGTTGTAAAAGATAGTAGTTTTTGGACAAGCGTACAGCCTGTACTTGAAAAATTTTATATGAAGTGTCTTCTTCCTGAGTTAATTGATCCAAGGTATACGAGAAATATGCCAATTAGAGATCCAGACTATGTCGTACAAGCTCAGCATACAGCAGACACAAAAGTACTGGAAGATAAAACAAGTACTAAACGTATATTAGAAGATGATGACGACGTTGTTGAAGTAATTCCTTCAAAAAATTTTAAATCGAGAAACGAAATTGGACATTACGAATCTGAATTAAAAAGATTAACAAATGGTTTTAATATTTTCATAAAGGATATAATAAGAGGCAAAGAAAAGAAAAAATTTTTGACAATATTCTTAATCCTAAGGCCTATATATTTGATGATGCAATACAATGTTTCTTAATGATCTTGTCAAAGAATTCTAACATGAACACCTATCCAGTTTATTGGTTCATGAGCGTTGAGTATGTGCAGCCTTCTGAAACTGATCAAGATATACAAATCATGGGTGGTACGCCTGAATTTCGACATAGGGCATGCATGCACTACAATGGATCGAAAATTTCAATTTATGATAGTCTTCTTAGAGATAGGTACGGAAAACTATCAGTTGTCGAAAAAAAATACATAAGCAAGCGTTATCCCAACATTTGTGAAGATCAAATAGTTTTCAAAAAAGTAACACGGCAACCAGACGGTTACAGCTGTGGTGCGTATTCTGCTGCATTTGCAACAGCAATTGCGCTGGGCTATGATCCAAGTACAGATAACATGAAGTTTTCCTCAAACGCAAAAGAAATGCGTGAACACATGGCTACAATAATTAGAGAAGAAAAAATATCTTTATTTCCTACGAAAGGAAAATTATTATTCTCTACTATTTCCTAAATTTCTGGAATATTTGACCAAGTCATATAAAAAAAAACTGGTTTTAAAAATTTTTTTTTACTCTATATAAAAAAAAAAATTTCGGAATTTTGAAAAAGTTGGACTCGGATGCCGTCGGGAACATTATCCTCTACTTTCTCTACAATTTTTGGAATTTTTGACCGAGTTATTTATAAAAAAACTGGTTTCGAAATTTAGCAATGCATGAACCTACATTCTCTCAGAGAATGTGGAGGTATAGTCGAACCGTGATGGCATTTTTCCAGTAATTCTTGAATAAAAAAAACTATTGGGAATTTTGAAAAAGTTGGACTCGGATGCCCTCGGGGACATCATCCTCTACTCTTTCCTAAATTTCTGGAATATTTGACCAAATCATTTAAAAAAAAACTGGTTTTGAAAATTTTTTTTTATTCTATATAAAAAAAAAAATTTCGGAATTTTGAAAAAGTTGGACTCGGATGCCGTCGGGAACAGTATCTTCTACTCTTTTCTAAATTTTTGGAATATTTGACCAAGTCAAAAAAAAAAAAACTGGTTTTGAAAATTTTTTTTTACTCCATATAAAAAAAAAAATTCGGAATTTCGAAAAAGTGGGACTCGGATGCCCTCGGGGACATCATCCTCTACTCTTTCCTAAATTTTTGGAATATTTGACCAAGTCATTCAAAAAAAAACTGGTTTTGAAAATTTTTTTTTACTCTATATAAAAAAAAAAATTTCAGAATTTTGAAAAAGTTGGACTTGGATGCCCTCGGGGACATTATCCTCTACTCTTTTCTAAATTTTTGGAATATTTGACCGAGTCAAAAAAAAAAAACAGGTTTTGAAAATTTTTTTTTACTCTATATAAAAAAAAAAATTTTGGAATTCTCAAAAAGTTGGACTCGGATGCCCTCGGGGACATCATCCTCTACTTTTTCTCAAATTTTTAGACATTTTGACTGAGCCAATAAAAAAAAAACTGGTTTTGAAAATTTTTTTTTTGTTACCGACATATCAAAAACAATTTTCAAATATTCGAAAAGTTTGACTCAGGTGCCCTCGAGGGCATCACTTTGCACTCATACCCAAATTTCTGGAATTTTTTATTACACCGTTTTCAAAAAAACTGGTATTGAAAATTTTATTATTTTTATCATCGATGGTAAAACAGAAATACATATCATGTCCCCTTAAGGAATTCTCTGAATTGTTCTGATCGATACATGCATGACCTTCAAAATTAAAAAAAAAAACACTTTTTTATATTCACGGGAGATTTTCTTGAGTTTTTACGTGATATTCTCGTAATTTTTTGAGTGACTCTGCCGTAAATATTTATCGTATGGATGTCCTCAAAAAATTACGGGAATTACATGTAAAAAATCCGTGAATTCTCCTGCAAATATAAAAATAATAGTATGAGTTATTTATATATACTACTCTTTTTACTACTTCCGGTGGCGCACGGCAACTGACGTGTTTTATCACGGCTCCTTAAATTATACGTATTTATACGACTTAATCTTAATTATTTAAAATTGCTTACACCTTTATTAGTTCAGTATTAAGTGTGACCATCGGTGTTTAATTAATACTTGTCATTAATCTACAACTATTGCACCTACAATCAGTTATTTTGCCCAAGTGTCAAGTGCGGGTTTAACATAACCTTACTCGGCGTCGCTTGCTTACTCGGCGTCGCTTGGGTCAATCTGAAATTCAGACTAATACTAATTTTAATTAGTGTAAGTGAACAGTGAATTGTACGTTAGTCTTGACTATATTAACTAATTTACAGTGAATTATCAGGTATTTGTCTACAACTATATACCGATTTTTATCAAGGTCATGGTGCATAACTTTTTATTGGCCTCATGGTATATACTGGTGCCTATAGTATCATATTTGTTCATGTTTATTTAACATATTGTTTCTGGGCATATATTATATTATATTATATTATATTATATTATATTATATTATATTATATTATATTATATTATATT
>MKYW01000297.1:20738-40401 GCA_015776835.1 Aphidius ervi | reverse complement strand
GCCACAGATCGCTGAAGATCTTTGAAGATCACCCGAGACGTGGACAAAAGCGTTGTCTTCCACGATCGTGCATATACGATCGTCAACGATCGTCGGAATTTTTTCCCGGGTAACCTAAAAGTGTCATCTTTATCAGCTCCTTTGATGGTTTTCCGGCAAAAATAAAAAATCATCTATTGCTCAAAATCTTGTTTTTTTTTTTAAATTTCCTCATTTGTAGATTATTTTTTATTATTCAACTTGAAAATTTCATCTTCATTAGATTTGAGTAATTTCAATTTTATAAACTGTTGATTCATTATAAAGTTTCTGTATTCTCCATATATATGTTCTTAATAATTGCTTTTTATTTGTAATCTTGCGTACATCTTAAAATGTTTGCACAGAATAACAATATACCTCATTTTTATTTTGTCTTTTTTTTTATTTTTTTAACTAAAGTGTCAGCAATAAATTATTTTTATTATGTGATTAGTTGTCTTCGCAGGCTTGACGTTATTTTTTTCATCATACCGACTTTTGATGTCACCATTTGTTTTAATTTATTTTATGTATTCAGGGTGCCGTCTAACTAATTTCACGATATACTGATATTATGTGTTTGCATGTATATCTATAACATAAAAGATTGCATTGGTATCAGTCAAAAAATCCGAGTAACTGACACGAGCAGAAATTAATCCCTTTAATAAATATATTTGGACTTTAATAAAAAGGAGAAGTGGAAAACATTATGTTCTTGTTACCATGCCGAAAAACATTGATATTTAAGTAAGCAACACATTCTTTTTTTAATGAGATTAGTTGTCTATCCACGTGCCATATTATTTTTACACCATCATCCAAGGTAGCCACGAATTTTTATTCACTCATGTTTTTCATATCGAGTTTATTGAAAATAAAAAACGTTCAGTTGTTGAACTTTTGTTTGACAAATACTCTTACCCTTGATGTAAATTAAAAGCAAATTTTTTGATAAATCTATTGATTGATGCATACTTATTATTAACAATGATGAGTGAAAGCTTAACTTAAAACCAAATATGCCGAGACCGGTAACATGAAATGAACTTGGTACGAAACATGTAACTCTTGTCTTGGTATCAAAAAATCAGTCTTGTCTTGGTCTCATCTTAATATTCGTTTCATCTTAGTCTCAGTTTGGTCTTCGTATTATTTTAATCTTGCCTTGACCTTTTATTTCAAAAATTATATTATACTCATATTAAATAGATTGTTATTATCATGCTCAATCCTGCTACGGCAAAATAGACATTTTTATGGCACAAATGTTGCCATAATTGAGAATATATTTCTGGCCATTTGTGAAAATGTAGAAAAATTACATATTTATCATCAACATATCCATCTTCCTCAGCCCCGAAATCTATATACATTTTAACTGAATATTAGACAACTAATCGCATTGAAAAAAAAATTAATTGTTCATACTTAAATATCAGTGTTTTTTGGCATGGTAACAAGAATATAAAAAATATTATACCTCTTCTTTTTATTGTAGTTCAAATATTTATTCGCTGATGTTCGTTTTTTTTTAAAAAATACGTATTTTTTAAAAAAAAACGAACATGTATGTATAATTTTTTTTTTTTTTTGTTTGAATATATTCTTTTTTTCTCATACTTGACACGAGGCACTACCGTGCCTCTTGATTTTTAATGGATTATAATAATATAAACAATTTATATAATCAAATGTATCACCAATAACACCAGTTGTTGCTGACATTGATTCTTTACCTGATAATATAAAATTGAATCTTTTTGTTATAAACTGAATGTACTCAAGTGCATCTAAGCAAAACAGAATTTTCCAAGTTTTCCAGTAACAAGTAAATTTTAGATTCAAACTCAAATAAACACAGCCAATTAAATTTCCAGAAATATGAAATATTATAATATTTAATTAATTTTATTTGCTGCGGTCTATTGAGTTTATGCCAAATTTAATTCTTCTGCTGCTAATAAAGAGTTGTTCTACAAAACCAGCCGCAAAAATCTATCTTGCCAACATTACATTTGTCGGTGAGTCCGTTGGTTAACTGCAACACTTATAGACACTCTAGTGTCGTGCAGTCAGTAAGGATTGATATCGAGATGGTAAAAATAAAAACAAAAATGTAACAAAACAGCAAATTCATTTTCCATTTGGTCCAACTGAGTCATTATCGACAGCAAAGTGTTGCTGTTATTAAAATGTGTTTGTTGACACATATGTTAACAGTAACCAAGTTTGACAAAATATAAAGTACTTTCATAGTTATGATGATGGACCCACCAACAAACCTATTTCATGACGATTGCTCTAGTCTGTATTGCTCTAATCTGTATTGCTCTAGCTTCATGCAGCTTGTTATGGAACTACCTACTGAAATATTTTTATTTGATAGCGTAATAAATGAACATGAATATACGTTATATAGTTTGTGGCTAGTTGGCCTTTCAAAACCAATGAAATTAAAATCAACAAAGATGATGAATGATCATTTTTTTAATGATAATCTGGCTAAATCTTTTTAATTATTCAATTTTATGGAGTCTGTTTTTGCAATGAAAAGGAATTTTTGGAAAATTTATCTATACAACTTCAAAAATTAATTTTTCAAAAGCCAATTACAAGAAATATACTAAAAAAAAATTAAATATGTAACTATTTATTCGAAGAATATAAAAAACTCTTGCAGAGAAAAGTATCATACCAATGAATACTTAAAATCAATGACCTCTCATTAGAATGAAATAATATTTTATTGACAAAAAATTAAAAAGAAGTAATCATTAAATAATTTTATTCATATATTTATTTATTAATTAATTTTGAATTATTTTTTTTCATTACAACAATTATATAATATAGCATTAAGTTATACATATTTATTTATAATCATCCATGTACAATTAGCTGGACTTAGTATATTAAAAGTTGCAACGATAACTGCATTCTGCAATTGCAACCAGTAATCTACTTATTTATTGTCGTGTCACAACTTGTTTTTGAACGGTATAAATATAAACATGGTAATTGTTCAATACAATTATCCACCGTTCTTGAATAACGAATCAAATCACAATACTCAAAGTCATATTGTTTTTTTGCCCGGCTTCAATTCAAACTAAATCAATACATAAAAAATTAATTATACTTATCAATTATTACAATTATTAATGTATTATTATTATTATCACTAAATGTTTATATTAATTTTAATTATTATAATTATTTATAATTTTAATACTGCTTGGAAGACTTGGATTTCGTGTGTTAATTTTATAAAACAAAAAAAAAACTAGACTAAACATAATTATCAATTATTTAAATATTACTTAATTATATACAAATAAATAGTCTTATTTTAAAATTTAATATTAAAGTTATTATTAATATATACATGTTAATATTTTTTATTGCATAATACACATATTGTACACGGAAAACATTTTCACATGGCAACGAAACACTTTAGCATGATAAATTAAAAATACGATCAAGTTGTAAAATTTTATTATTATGATAAACATAATTATATATTTTCTCATAGTGTTAAATTTTTCGGTAAGAATATTTATATTATATTTATGATTTACATTTTACTTAGATAATTTTATTTTCCTTTTTCCTTTTTTTAGCAAAAAAATCAAATTATTAATTATTGTTTAAAAACATAAATAATTCTGGTGCATATTAAATGTTGATGACACAATTAAAATCGTGTCATTATATTTCTACAAGATATGTTCATTCATAGCAGCTTGTCTCTTAATTTTTCTTCATGTCTGAGAATCTCCACACTTTTGTCTTCAGTGGGACAATCGAATCTTCAACTCTACCAGCCAAGCAAGACTCTTCATCAAATGTTGTTGTAGTTTTTTTCTTTAAATTGACTTTGTTGATGAGGTCTTCATTATTCACCAACTATCACTTCAAAGTTTAAACATCTCTGTTTTAAATTTATTCTGCAGATGTACAACTTTTGTTTATTTCACATAAGTTAAATTAAAAATTTTCACAAATGACCAGTTTAAACTTTAGATAATTTATCTGCTATATTTAATTTTTTATTTCACTTTGATAACACTTGTGATGATACTATTGTATTTTTTTTCAAGATAAATTATCAGACAAGGGCTGGAGCCCTGTAAGGGCTCCGAAACCCGACTGATCTACACTAATAGCTCTGGATGTCTGTATACCATTGAATTTCCTTCTTTTCTGTAGACAACATGAGCAGAAAATACAGCACTATATTCTTGGAAATGCGCATGTCCTAAAATGCGTATTTATTTTTATATAATTTACAATACACACTCCTCCGTTTTGGCACTGCCCAATATTTTATCGACTATGACAAGCCTCTAGTTTGTCACCCCTCCCTAAATCAGCCTGGTTATATCGTCATCTGAGACCGATGGTTAATCAATACTAAAAGTTCTATTTTGCCATTCGCTATTATTGAGAAGATACACCTTGATGCTGTCTCAAATTGTGATTAATTAACGATGACATTTAAACTCTCATCGCCATAGTGATATCAGAGTTTAGCCTAACCTTACTCATCAATTTATTCTGCAATCGCCATTATCATTCATATCATAAACAATTGTTCACATCAAATATATATACTTCAACATTTGTCCAATAAAATTTTTTTAGTAAATAAAAATTAAATTTATTTTCACAAATTAACATCAACAACTGCAGGCTATTTTTTTTATTTTTAATAAATCTATATAGCAACAGAGTCATTTAGGTCACAGATAAAATATTCTAGGTACATTCAAATAGTGACATTAAAAAAAGTTTCAAAATGAAACTTATTGGATCGTTTCCAAGGAATGATAAATACAAAAAATTAGCCCCAAGATATTTTAATCTTTTTTAATGAGAAAAATAAAATGATGAATTTTATAAGTATTATTATTATTATTATTATTATTATTATTATTATTATTATTATTATTATTATTTTAATAAAATAAAATATTTTGCCGGAATTTTTTGTTATAAAGAAGCTATTCTTTGCCAAGTTATATATGAAAAAGTTTGAACCGAGAAAAACGAAAGAGAAAAGGGAGAGCCAAGACACTCTCACATAAATATTACGTCTTAAAATAAATAGATATATATATATTTCTTGAAAACTTTTGTTCTAGAAAATTATATATTATTTTTTAAAGTATGGTGTGACTGTCACTTGTGCAAAAACTTTGTTTTATAAATGCATAAATGGATGTCATCTTCAACAACTAAATTTAAAATTCGTGAAAGCTTTTTTCTGGGATATAATCTTTTGTATATACTATGATTTCAAAAGGATCAACTCTGTTGAAAGTTAATTCAAATTTGTTCATACAAATATTTGTTTTTTCAAAATGCAATGAAAGTCTTGCAAAAATTCATGCAACAAAATAACTATATTTTTTGTATCGTTGCAGCATCGAGAATTTTTTGTCCAATTGTAATTTAGACATGCAAAAAAACTCAATTTTTATAAATCCATTTATTTTATCGTTATAATTTTTTGTTTATCGTTTATAGGTGATAAAAAAAGTAGACGCGAATAAAAAATTCTTAAATCAATAAAATCTTTTTCAATTGAATTTTTTTGTTTTTTAAATTTATAAATAATTTATTTTCGAATAAAACCCTGAATTCTAATCAAGTAAATATTTGTTTCTATAATTGTTCATTTCAAAAACCAATATGAGAAATTCAAGTTAAAAGACAACAAATATTTCATACTAAAAAATGAATAATTGTTTTACAATCAGGCCTTCAAAAATTTTAATACTTTTTCTCGAACAAAGAAATCGTTTTTCCAACAATAAACCTTTTTTCTCAGTGCATTTAAGAAAAGTTAACCTAGCTTAAATCTACTTCTGCATTTGACAATCGTTTTAAAGTAATTATTTTATTTTTGTTATTAATATTTTTCTTATTTTTATATATTTTTTTTAGCTTTCAAAAAAATATATTGAATCATTACAGCAACTAGTTATGTTCCTGGGATAAATTTGAACAGTGTGACCTTTACTCCTCGCCCGGAAAACCTCCGAGTTGCCACACACCGTATTGATTAAATTTTCAGTCAGCCATTTTGTCCCAGCTTCCCATTGGTTGTCCTCCATTTTTTCCTCATCCTTGTTCTTCTGCAACCACTCAATTTTTTTTGTTTTTTTTTGTTGAGATTTCTTTTACTGATGCTATCATTGCAACCAACTTGTGCAATGTGTCTCAGTCACACACTGTCATGATTTTACGCAAAAGTATTTGGATGTTTATCTTTCAAGTCGTGATGCTATTTGCAGTAGTTGAATATTTCATGTAAACACAAATTACATGTATTCACAAATGCTCATTACATGTCTTGTACTCTGATCTATGTATTCAAATTTCTTAAATGTCTTCCGTTTCTAATTTTAAACTTTTATTCTTTTGTTATGTTAGCTTTTTTTGTTCATGTTTTTACTATATATTGTTCAGATATTTCGTTTATTTATTTTTTGAATTATTATATCATCAACATAACTCTATACCTGACTTTATAGAACACATAATTTAAATCCATGGAAGTACTTTAAAGTAATATTTAAAATCTTGCAGTGTGAGAAGACAAAATTTGTAAAATAATTTTATTTATTTTCGAACAATTTAAATTTATTCCATCATATTATTTTCATTAAATTGGTTATATTTCATTATAGAAAATATTTAAAAGTAAAGTTACAAGTCACGAGAACGTTGAAAAACAATTATTTATTTTTTTGATGATTGTAGGTAAAAAATAAAAATTGAAGAAAGACAATTAAGTCTATAAACGATTGCATATCGATTTGACATTATAACTATGTATTTAAAAGGATGAAACAACTTCAAAAAATTAATTAACAAATAAAACTAAAAGAAAAGTAAACCAAACATTATAAGTGATCTATAATAAAAAATTCATTTCGATATATAGTTTTTAACATTCATATCTAGGGTATTGTATGAATTTATTCAAACCTAAATAATTCAATCATGATAGTTTAACCAATTTTTACTCAACATATACGTATACTAAAACAAAACGTTAATAATTTCGATATCCCAAAAATAAATTTGGAGTCATTTTTCGGATAATTAATAATAACCTCTGAGACAAAATGTTCGAGTCATTTCAAGTGATTTCTTTTCGATGACCAAACCATTTTTTCAAGATTATATAAAATGTACGAATTCATTTTTTTCATTAGTACTGTTTTATGACAAGCAAAATGATTGTAGATATTGCCACAATAATACAATAATACCTCTTCAATTAATATACAATTTTAAAAAATAAATAATCAAAATGTTTAATTAATAATTAGTGTAAGATTTTAATAACATTTGGTTTACCAAAAATACATTGGAGTCACCGCACACTTTGTATCCAAAAGTATTGTGCCCACTCAATTTACCAAGAAAATCCATCGGTATTCTTTCTTCCAACCTTTTTCCATCCCCATATTGCCATACGAATACCTTAACAAATCATCCCCAGTAATGTTAAACTAACTTGTGATTGGTTCAAGCTTTCCACGCCCGTATTCGTTATTCAACAAAATGCTTTTACTACCCCGCAAAATCCTACGTTCTCTAGACATCAGTATAACCACGCCCTCTCACCCCCAACAATTCACCCCCGTTTCAGTGAAAACGGAAACTGGGTCAACCAGAGAAAAGCCCCAGCCGTGTTGGTCTGAGACTCGAGAGACAAACCTCGCAGTCCCGTGGAAACCACCCCGACGCCCGTCCGTCGTCACACACAATCATCCACCACCATTATTTTTGTCTGACTATTTCTAGTCATAACTACTAACACCTTAAAATCGTAATAAGCTAAAGCAAATTTTATCAGGTAAGTTACATTTAATTCATCATAATTATATAAATATTTTTATCACTCGATTATTTAATAAAAAATTTTACTATATTCATTTTAAAATTGTCAATTTTCAGTTATATTTTATCCAATAAATTAAAATAGTTGCACTCAAAATTTAGCAATTATTCATTAATTATAGATTTCAACAAAACTTAATATAATTTTTTTCACAATTAATAATCAATTTCACAAATTTTTTTATTTCATTTGTTAACAATCAATCAAAACACATTTAGATATTTTATTTTAGATAATAACTGTCAAAAATTAGACAATAGAAATTTTATAATTTCGGTTATTCAAACTTTTTTTTTAGTAACCTGTTTTCACACCCATCTTGCTGACAATCAAGCTTGTGTATCAGCTACATATAAATCAATATCAAGAAAGTATACTCGAGACAATAATCTACTGATAATAATAATTTTTAAAATTATAATTTAATTCAAGTCAGTCTAATTACAATGCTATATTTTACACGTTTATTTGTTCGTGTTTTTAATGGTAATATTTGGGATTCTATAATAGATAAAAAATATTCATATAAATGTATGTATATAAAATGGATATCGGTTGGTGGTCTCGCGATTGTCAAGTAGAAGATTGATAGGAGATTGGCTGATGAAAAAAAAAAGAAGACAATAAGGCACATTGTTGTTGTTAATGTTGACTGTTGTAGGGACTGTGACGTGGGGTCGAGAACAACAGACATGGACAATGTGCAAATGATCGGGACTAAAATCACCGCGATCAAGGATTACTTATATGTAAGGAGGTCATAGAATCCCAACCTCATTCATATTTTCATTTCATTATTATGGTTTTTCCATTATTATTAGATTTATAATTTAATTTAAGAAATTATTAATTTTTTTCTTTTTTTTTAATAATTTTGAAAAAGCTAAAAAAACAATTTCTTTTATTATAAATATTTCAGAACTTTGCAAGGACGCACTCACCAACCAGACTAATGAATTCCGAAAATACATATGCCCTTAGCCGGGAACATTGCAATTTAAAATACTCTGGTGAGTTAAAATATTCATTTTTATATTAATTTTTATGGATAATTAGTTTTTAAATAAATTAACATTATTAAATTTAATATTTTTCAAATCTCAAATGAGATTTATATATTACTTTTTGTGTTCATTTAATATTTAGCTTCAAATGCTGAAATTTAATATCTAAAAAATGAAAAAAATCTAACAATTTTTAACTTGTTTATATAACAAATTTCAATTGATAATTTTCTATATTAAAATTTAAACAATATTTTATTTTGTGTTAATTTTAAAATTGAATAAAACAACTTAACATTTTTCTTATTCTCATTTTCATATCAACATTCATTTTGTGTTTAAACAAAATAAATTTAAAAATATTAATTTAACATTTAATTCGATCATAGATATTTCTACAATACATTCAAATGCTTTTTATATGTATATATTATTATTTTAAAAAATTGTATAAAATTCAATCAATCACTAGTCCCTTCGCAGTAAATAAAAAAAATAATAAAGAAACAACAACAGCCTATTAAACCTCATCTCTTGTATATCGTCATTTTTTTTGTCATTCATCTACGGAAGCCACAATATTGTCCTGATTTAGCTGCAAATGAGCCCAAGGGCCGTCGGATTGATGCTGGGGTGCATAATAATTGAGGATTTTGGCTTTAGCACTCAGTCTCAAGTTGACGACTGGCTAAAAAAAGATTACACACCACAAGGGGTATTTCCAAGCAACGGAAGGGTTTTTCAACACTTTGTCCCCTGATATTTTGATATTTACACTTTGGCAAGTGTTATACCATGATAACGCTCCCTTACTGATTTTAAAACATATTTAAATTAGTTTAAATCAATCATTAAATGTTTATTCGTGGCCCACACACGTGCTTTTTTTTTTTATTTAAAAAAAAAGTATATACACTTTCATATATCTATTATGAATTCAGAAAAAAAAAATTATAATTTTTTATACTAAATTTTTTCAATGAATAATCAAATAGGAAAAATATTATCGTGAGAATTTTGTTCTTTCATAATACAACCACTGATGTAAATACTAATTATTTTAAAAAAGTATTTTTTTTTTTTTTTTTTATCAAGTTCAGCTAAAAAAATTCTATTAAATTTACATAATAATCTATAACAGTCTAAAGTCATTGATAAATATTTTATCAATTGATTTGAAAATATAAATAGTATATTTTCAAATATGAATTCCTAAAAAAATTATCTGATAATTCAAAGAAAAAAAAAAATCTATCAACTTATTATATCTTGAAAAGATGAAAAAATCTTGTAAGATAAAAAAATAGAGCCTTGTTTATGGATGATAAAAATAATTTTCGAGGCAACTGAATACCTTGGAGAATTGAATTATGATAGAGGAAAAAAAAAAAACAGATAAAATCCCTGAAGGCAAGTTCCTTGAAATGGTGGTGGTTGCTTATCCGTCGGATCGTGGTAATGGAAAAGAGACTAGATTTCATAAAGAGAAGAGATAAAAGGGGGACTTGGTAAAAAAAACTGTTGGAAAATACGACAGATACTTTATAGTTTCTGTGCAAAAAAAAGACAACTTAATCTACGAAGGATTTTCTCAAGAAATCAGACTTTATGGATCCAGCTTATTTTGTCAAACAAATGAACGTTTTGTCTTTTGTTTAATACATTTTTTTTATCATTCTTTATACTTGATAATTTTTTGTTGATTAAAAAAAAAAACCAGACTAGTTGTTAACTGAAATTCAACTTGAAGAGGACAATGATGAGATGATGGATGGTGTCATCCCACCAAACAAGTGAGAGTGTGTCAATTTAGGTCTATACTTTCAATTGTTTGATGAGGTGAAATCATTTCAATATTCATACCCATTAATAAAAAAAGAACAAAAACAACAAAAACCATTGTTAAATGAAATTTGGACAATATTATGTTAACAAAATCATAATTAATTACAATTAATTTGCTGTCTTATTAATTTTTCAGATATACTCCCTCAAAATGTTGAGGGTTATCCAGCAACGAAAGAATTTTTGATGAAAGTCGTTGATATTTTGCTTGATTTTATTAAATCTTCCAATGACCGAGATTCAAAAATACTTGAATTTCATCATCCAGCTGACATGTTGCAGCTTCTTGATTTGGAAATTCCCGATAGTGGAGTTACACTGCAACAACTTTTGTTGGATTGCTCAACGACTCTTAAATATCAAGTGAAAACTGGTAAGTTTAAATTTTGTTTTACCATATAAACTATCATAAATTTATGTATATATTTAAAAAATTTCAGACTTGTTCAAAAAAAATATATAAAGTAGATATATATAGTTGGTGATGATAAGCCACATAATTTCATATTCAATTTAGCATACGCCCGCCCGGGTTTGTAGATAAGGTACCACCGGAGATAGCACCATCCCCTTTTACATACTTCGTCCCAAAGCCAAAACTATATCCAAACTGGAATATATATGAACGCGCATTATAACTTGATAAATAGCTTATGGTAAAAAAACACACCAGAAAAAAATGATTACAAGAGAGTATAAAAAAATCAGCTATAAAAAAGTTAGAACTTGATAAAACATACATGAACAAAAAAACGTTGAGTTGTAGATTTATTTATTTATTTTTTTCTGCACGTGTCATATAAATAGTGACACTTGTAAGATAAGAACCACTAGAATAAAACGCACTTTACATTGTGTGGTTTATTTGAGAAAAAAAGAAGAGATTAAAAAAGTCAATAAATACAAATTTAGAATTGAATTTAACTGAATTTTTTTATTGTTTATAATTCAGAATTTGAAAAATATATTATCAAATGTATTTTTGTTTATATATACAGATACAAAATATTGAATATATGTCTGAAAACAAATAGAGTATATAATATGATGCGTATATCCGGTAAATGAATTTTTTTTGTTTTTTTTTCTCTGCTACAATCTTGTTTTAGCCATTGAATAAAGAGCTATACGACAATTGTAATTCAATATTTCTCATACAAGTCGGAAACCAACCGCAGATCCCCCGACGGTGACTGATAACTCAACTCAAGATTCAATTATCAATGTTTCAATGGGATACTAATGCACAATACCGTCAGCTAAAACATCTCTTTACAAAATACAAAAGATACTTGCTTAGAATACCGAATAAAAAAACGAATTTAATTTTTTTACTTTCATTGACACATTGATTCTGATATGATATGTAAATACGTGACATAGGGGAATGTTGTATGAAAAATCAAAATGATACCAACAAAAACTCGTTATTAGATTATATAGCCCTGAATTTTCAACACCCTTTGCTTCTTTCATGTTTAGTTTGACTGCATGTTGCAGCAATGAAGGGGGCTTGATATATATAATATTACAGATATTTATTTTATTTTTTTCTTATCCTTTTGGCTGCCTGTAACTGACTTATTCTATTTTTTTTTTTTTGAAAGAGACTGAAAACGAATACGAGGGTTAGTTATGAAAATGATGACCAGAGGTTGTGGTGAGGACAATAAGGGGTGATAAGGGTGATTGGCAACGTCTGTAACTGGTGACAAAAAACACAATATATCTGATAAGGGGCACTTTTTTTGATTGATGTTTCTCATATGAAATATCAAGGAAATTGAATAAAATATTGAACAATAAATTTCGAAATAAAAAGATACTTCAAAATTTGAAAGTATATGCAGAAAAAAAATGTAAAATTTTTCATTTTTCGAATGTTAAAAAATGTTCTGTTCATTTTTTTAGATGTTTATTTAACATTTAGCTTGAAATATTAAAATTTGATACTTAAAAATTAATAAATAAATAAATTATTTGTATTTTTATTTTAAAATAAATGTAGAAATCTCAGTTAATTTTTTTGGACAAATGGCAATATCAAAAGTTTTTTCTTTACCACTATATTTTATTTTAAATATTTGATTTTTATTTCAACTATATACATATATCGAAGAAAAAAAATATATATATACATAAAAAAAGTATAGAAAAAGTTTTAAAATCTTCGCAACAAAATTTATCAAACAATTGTGAAAACATTGAAAAAATAAAATAAAACACCACTTTGCAATACTCGAGTATATAGCCCTACTTTTACTTATAGAATAGAGCAAATTCAATGGAATTGGTGTAATTAAGAGGCATTTCTACACGATTTCCTCCCTGCCCGCTTGGACCCAAGACTAGGTAAAGCCTGATGGAACAGTAAATAGGGGCGAGGGAGATATACAAGGGATTCTAGTCCTCTGAATTGCGTTCTGTTTTCTCTCCCTAACTTTTTTTTTTTTTTACCATCGCACATGATATGACGGGCATGGAATGTATTTTAACATTACATTTTTGTCTTCGTATACTCTCTGGTCCCTTTTTGGCTACCTATAAACAACATTCACTGTAGTGGTGGAATTTAAATTGGCATCCAAATTCCATGTGCGTCTTTATGTCTAGAATTCGTCGATATTTTAACGATGACATGAAAATACTAAAAGCCACCCTTCTAAATTCTTTCAACGATTTTAATTTTACGTTTTGTTCATTTTTTTTTCTTTTTTCAAATTTCAATATATACATAGAAAAATACAATTTCAATTTTATAGACAATTTGATACTTTTTTTCATTTTATTTACTTTTAAAACTTGACTTTTGAATTATTTTATAAATCAAATAAACAGCAATTCAACTTTTATTTTTTATTTTTATATAATATATTTATTACAAATTCTTGGTGGGTAAATAAATTATTTTCTCGTTTTGTTTATTCCTTTAAAGACACAAGCTATATCAAAAATATTTTTTCAAGTATATATGATTAATGGTGAGGTATTACAGTTGAGCCTGGGTTACACACTTCTCTTCATACAAACCCTGAGCCCCCTAATTTATCATAAAACTGCTTAGACTGCCTGCAACAGCTAACTTTAACGTTACTCTCTCCCTCAAACAGTCACATATATGAACTCTTATATATCATTTTGGTTTTTACAATAGTCTCAAGGGTAAGCTTAACTCAAATTAGTCGGATAAATTACCCTGCTAAAATCAATGACTCAATAAAATACAATAATATAATATTTCATTTTGTATCAATATACTTGTATATAGAGTTAAAAAATATTTTTATCAACTGGCAGTTTAGATAAAAAAATGTACAATATAAATATCAATTATTTCTAACATATTTAAGTGTTAAATTAATATTTCCCCTGAATGTTGAATCAATATTTCTCCATTTTCTTTGTTTTAACATTTTTTTTTTTACTATTAAATTTGAGCTGCTAAATTTCGAGCCAAGTTAAAAGCATTCGAAAAATCTTAAATTCTATATATTTTATTTTTCCCACTGTGTAGATAAATGATATTTAGAAAAATTTGTCTCGAATCATTTGGTCCATTTGTTTTGATAGTAAAATTTAAAAATAAAAATAAAAACGATTACCATTCGTCACACGAATATATATGGGTTTTGAGAGCCTCTGCAAACAATCTAGTCGTTCAGCGACGCGTGTGACGCGCAAAATGCGGGCTCTTTGGATCATCAACCCTCAACTACAAACCCTGCACCCTGTCCAATCCGGTAGCATTTCTCCAAGCGCACCAAAAAGAAACTGATGTAAAAAAAAAAAGAAAGAAAATAAGCAAGAGCAAGCAATACAATCAACCCCTAGTGAAAATTGGACCGGATGCGTGCCTGGAGTCACCGACCAAAATAATTGCAGATATAATGTGCGACAAACTCTTCTTGAATTAAATATATATATATACACCATGTTGATGATTTTGGATTGTCCAGTGGGGTGCAGGATATCCTGATACGCACTCCACTTGTTCTAAATTTGATTTTATATATCACATACATCTGATCCTTTGAAGAAACAATTTTTTTTCCAATAAAATATATCATTGCTGTGTTGGATAATAGGATTTTGAAAATGAAAAAATAATTTTAAAAAATAAATGGTTGAGTGTTCAATGTATTGAAAAAAAAAAATCAATACCATATCAAAAACCAAATTATTTTTTTTCTCGAACGAAACAAATATAAAGTTGTTATGTATGATAAAAAATGTGGAATATTTGCAATTTTGTTTATATACTATTTGAAAGTATTTTTATGAAAACTACTTGATGATTATTAATAGTGAACTAGAGTGGAATGCATAACAAAAATTCTATATACAATGGTCTAAAATAAATACGCTGACTCGGAGAATCATCCTGATAGTTATTTGTTTTTTTTATGTAACACAACAGGTGCATAAGCTTCTGCAACAATGCAGGTAGCGATTGAGATATACTTTAGCTCGCATTTTGGCGGACAATGTTTTCTACTTTATGTAGAGAGTCCAAAAAATCTTCCTGAAAAGATTGCAAAAATATTTTTTTTATTTAATCATATACCAAGAAGAGAAACTACTAGCTTTATTTTGATTATGTAAACAGTATAGGGAAGTGATACAAAAAACAGCTAAAGATGACATTTTTTTATTTGTATACAAGAGTAGACGTGTTATTTTGAAAAAGCAAGTATATTTTATATTATCAGAATAATTCTGCTCCAATAAATATAGGGTCTTTGAAAAATAATATTGAGGTTAATGTTAAAACTGGGGGATCAGTATTGGAAAAATGATCAAAAATCATCCAGTTGACTGCATCAATAGTTCTCTTACACTCGGCAAATCCCACATATTGCAATATGAATAAGCACCTATACGAATGAAGAAAAAAATAATGGTGCTTATAGTCAGCCCTTGCAATTTTATATATACGTCAAGGCAACGTACATATACGTCAATCAAGCTGGTAATTCTTCGTAGATTAAAATGCTTTGTATACGTCTATCTTGTGTTTTTTCACGGCTGATGTGCTCTTCAAGATTAACGTCGTGGAATAAGAAATAAATAAAAAATCATCAAGAGTATATATATATATATATACAGCCTGCCACGCAGAAGGCGCACGTGGGCTATACCACGAGATAGTTCATAAAATTCGAAGGAAAAAATGTTATTGAATTTTTTATCTAGGACGCTTTTTGGCTGAGTTATTAACGTTTTAAGTTGACCAATCAGGATCGGGCGTCGCAAATTATTATCATTATGGCGTCAAAACCCATGTGCTCATTAACGCGCGATTTTTTGTTTTAATTAATTTATAATTTTAACGCCAGATGTCGCTGAACCAATTTTCGTTTTAATTATTTTATCACTTTTTGTATTCAAATTTTTTTATCATATTTTGTGATAATTCCAAAAGTGATAAAAAAATTATCACAAAATGTGATCAAAATTATCACAAAATGTGATCAAAATTATCACAAAATGTAATCAAAATGAAAACGTGATAATTTTTATTACATTTTGTGATAATTTTGATCACATTTTGTGATAATTTTTTTATCACTTTTGGAATTATCACAAAATATGATAAAAAAATTTGAATACAAAAAGTGATAAAATAATTAAAACGAAAATTGGTTCAGCGACATCTGGCGTTAAAATTATAAATTAATTAAAACAAAAAATCGCGCGTTAATGAGCACATGGGTTTTGACGCCATAATGATAATAATTTGCGACGCCCGATCCTGATTGGTCAACTTAAAACGTTAATAACTCAGCCAAAAAGCGTCCTAGATAAAAAATTCAATAACATTTTTTCCTTAAAATTTTATGAACTATCTCGTGGTATAGCCCACGTGCGCCTTCTGCGTGGCAGGCTGTATATATAAAATGTACGATACAGTTTATTTTTTTTTTCTGATAACGTCAATCTCAACGATAGGTTGATGGCCTGATCATAACAAAAATGAAGACTACAGTAATTGATAAATTTAGTAACATCATATAGCTAAACTAAAAAAACACATACATTTATTTTTGTCAAAAAATAAAGCAGTGGTATTATCAGATTACATGCAGTCACATCACGTTAATTGAAAACTTTTCAGGGAAGTAGTTGCACCGAAGCATATTACACCCTTTCTTTTGGGTAGGTGTACAACGCGGGGTAGAGCCATCAAGCAGAGGCATTAAGCTTAATCCAAGTGCGATGTTCAGTCAGCCGAATGACAACATACTCAGCTGAAGCAGGGCTTAGAGCTCTTTTCGTTTTTCATCTTTAACCATTTACCCCTATCTACATGACGTAAACCCTGTCTCCCCTCTTGTATTTTTACTTTTTATCCCCTATACTGTGAGATCTTACATTATCGTTTTTATTATAACACATCAAAAACACTCGTCGATATGACTGCGTCATGCTGAGATAATTATTCTCTGTGTCAGAATCAATTAATTGTCAGCAGTCAAAAAGAGATTTATTGATAAATCTGTACATGATCGTTGGTTAAATGAATGTGACTTTATAATTTATGATTATATAATTTTGATATATATCATTTTTTGTTTTCTTTTATTTTCAGGTCATCCACATTTCTTTAATCAATTGTCATGTGGTCTGGACCTGGTTTCAATGGCTGGGGAATGGCTGACAGCCACTGCAAATACCAATATGTTTACATATGAGATTGCACCTGTTTTTATCTTGATGGAACATGTGGTTCTGCAAAAAATGAGAGAACTCATTGGATGGAACACAGGTGACTCAATTTTAGCACCGGGAGGATCCATTAGCAATCTCTATGCTTTTCTTGCAGCAAGACATAAAATGTTTCCACAATACAAAGAGCGTGGACTTGCTGCTGTTGGTGGACAGCTAGTAATGTTCACGTCAGACCAGGTAATATGTTTTGATCAATTTATTTTGTGTAAGTAAATTTTTTTCCAGGATTTAAAAATTAAATAGTGAAAAAAAACAAACATATATTAATCAGTAGTCTTTCACTCTATCAATTATATTTTTATTTACTTCGTATATATATATATATATACATAAAACTCTTGTATAGATAAGAAGAGCATTGACATTTCGTATAACCAATTTCTTGGATTAAATTAAAAACTTAGTGATTGGGAAAAAAAAATAAATTCCATGAATAAATCGTCATAAATCAATCAATCAAAATATATAAAAAAAAAAAAAGATAAAAAGATAACGACACGTGGTGTTCCCAAGCGGTCACCCATCCAAGTACTAACCACGCTCAACGATGTTTGACTTCAGTGATCAGACGAGAACTGGTATTTTCATCGTGATATGGTCGTTATCTTAAGATACAGCTACTCCAAACCATTTATGACCAGCTTCTTTACACTTTTTTCCATGTCATTTGCATCCAGTAAATACAAAAGTTCGATCAGACCAGTTTACATCTAAGTCGGATCCAATTTTCATATTTGTTCTATTCAATTAAACTGGTGAAATATGTAAAAAGCTGGAGATAAATGGTTTGGAGTAGTTGTATCTTCAGGTAACGACCATATCACGATCAAAATACCAGTTCTCGTCTGATCACTGAAGTCAAGCATCGTTGAGCGTGGTTAGTACTTGGATGGGTGACCGCTTGGGAACACCACGTGTCGTTATCTTTTGCTTTTTTTTTAAATATTTTTTGATTTATTAATTAATGATTTTGAGAATCCAATTCATTACAATTTATCCGAACCGAAAAAAACGTCATAATAATTTTTTTATCTTTAACAAATAATAGTCATACTACTAAACATCTGTAGTTTAAACTAGATCAAGCAACTGACCATATATCTCAACCTGACTACACTGAAAAACCGACTAAATCACTTGCAAAAACTTTATATTCGTAAACCACAGTATGTAATAGAAACGTCTTTATCAAATATCTATTAGATATGTTTGATATCTTATCTGGACCCTTTTCTGAGCTAAAAGCACTTGTGCATTAAAACCATTGACTTTGTGTCATAATATTTACTGTCATTAGCAAGAAAAAAAGTGTAAAAAGCTGCTTATAATTGTAATACTTTAACATACCAATACTGATTGAATAACTGAACTCGTATGAGTTCGCTTTCTGACCACTAAAGTCAGGCACCGTAGGCAGTGGTTAGTACTTGGATGGGTGACCGTCGAGGAACACCACACATTATTTTTTGTTTTTATTTTTTTAGCTATATTAACTAGTGTTATTTAACATTATTTAAGATTTGTATTACAATTAATTACAATTATTGTCTCTGTCTTCTTAAAAAAACAATAATATCATTCAAGTTTTTAATTAATTATTTATCATTTAGAATTTTGTTTGCATCCAGGATGAGAAATGAATAAACAATGAAATAAAGTACAACAAATTATCATTGACAAATTCGATCATGAAAATATCAATTTTTGTTATTAATAATATTTATAATCAAGAGGCACGGTAGTGCCTCGTGTCAAGTGTGAGAAAAAATATAATAATACCGAAAAAAAAAAAAATGAAAGCGCAAATAAACTACCGAGCCTTATTATACATCAAATAGAGGTAACCTCATCCCTCGCAAATTTTCAAAATTTATTTAAAATATGATGGTGACGATAGAAATTCATGATTTTTATAATTTAACATTATATAGTATCAAGCTTTATTTAAAAAAAAAAACCGAATTATTTAGTAGTTTATTTCATTTTTAATAATTAAATGAATTTTTCAACTGTGCGTTTTTACGTTTTAGGACAGAAAAAATTTCATCTCTCTCATACTTTTTTATTACTCGTTATATCTCTCTCTCTCCTTCTTTATATTTTATCAATTTCTTTTGTTTCTTTGATGACTTTGAAAATA
>MKYW01000296.1:20482-57075 GCA_015776835.1 Aphidius ervi | reverse complement strand
AAAAAAAAAAAATAAATATTCCTTCGAGCCGGATTTGAACCAGTGACCTCTGGATATCTCTCATATTTTAATCGAACCAATTACACTCCATTGCTTCTACCAACTGAGCTATCGAAGGTGATTTAGATTTTCATGGTGTAATATATGAAGGAATATTCTTTTACTGATAGAATATAGCATAATCTCTTGTTTGTTTCAGAGGATAGCGTACCAAACTCTCATGCCAAAGGTCCGAGTTCAACTCTCGGTTGGGGAAAATATTTTTTTTCCATTAATAATGATAACACAAGATGGCGTCTTTCAAAAACCAAAGATGACATCAAAAAAAAAAACCAATATGCCATCTTACGAAAAAACCAATATGGCGTCAAAAAAAATCCAATATGGCGACTTACGGAAAAACCAATATGGCGTCTTACAAAAAAATCGGACCCCCCATGGCGACATTGCTCTAATTAATTAATGAGAGGACCCCCGCGGCGATTTGACCTAAATAATTAATTGGCCTAATTAATTAATTCAAGAACCCCCTGCGGTGATGAAAAGAGTCAAATTAATTCACAGACCCCCTGGGGCGATATCCGCGGATCCCGCGAAATCAACCGTGGATCGCAGTGGGGGTCGCGGGTCTCACGGGGAGGGGGGGCACAACGGGAGGGTGAGCCAGAACTCTCCTATATATACTACTATCATTTATATTTATGTTTTCATCTATTAAAGCTTGATGAAGAATACTTAAAGCAATATGGTGAAAAGATGTTGCTATTTGACTTTCATTAAAGACATTTCCAATTGCTCTCTTTAACTTCCATTCTAAATTTGTTTGAATATTTATTGGCTGTTGACCATGAATTATTTCATGTTTAATAAAACCCATAACACGTTCCATTATTTCAACAGAATAACTGTTGAGTAATCCCCAACTAAAAGTAAATACCTGTTGAAGTAATGAATGAAAATGTTAAATGACAATATGTTATTATTCAAAACAATACAAATGAATAAAAACAAAAAAAATAATAATAAAATTTATCAACTTACGTGGTCTCTGTGTACTGCAGAAACAATCAACACAGATTCAGTGTTATTACAGATGGGTTTAATTAGACTACTTGTTGTAATTGTAGTGTCGTTATATTCGGAATATTTTCCGAAAATAATGGATCCCCATAGATGAATGCATTTTCATTTTCATAATTAATTGAAGTTGTGCGTACTGCAGCTTCATTGTGGACACGAAGACTTGCCCATTGATTTGTATCAATACAATTTTGCATCATTAAATATGTCTCAGCATTAGGTAAGCTCATAGCAGATCTCCATGACCTCATTCTTTGCACAATTGATGCAAATGGATATGTCAGTGACATATCTTCATGTCTAAAAAAAAAGTCTATTTTAATTATTATATTTATATTTAAAAAATATGAGATTTAAAATAAAAAAAAAATACCTAGCAATCACACGGTTGTAGACTCGATCAATGGATTCAAATGTGTGTGTTGTCTGTTCTCGCAGCTCATTAAAAAAGAGAATCTCATTTCTTAAATTATAATTCGCTGGGTTGCAATGTCTTGTGTTTCTTGTGGTGATAATACCATTGCGTTTGAAGTCTCGTTTGAAACGTTGAAGAAAGCAGTTGTGTTTATGGCAGCTTCGTGTTTACAGTTGTTTTCTTTAAATAGTGTCTTGCGAGTGCAAAGTGTATATTGAAATTAAATAAATACAGAGTTTGTCGAAATGGATTTTCCGGTAAAACAAACAAAAACAAAAATTTACAATGGGCACTTCTGATAACAGAAGATCACCTATTAATCAGTTCAACAGTAATTTACAATCTCGAAGTTCACAATCAAACAGTCAAACATATTATGAAGCAGCTGAACGTTCTTTATTTCCTACAAAAGAACAAGCAATTGTCATTGAGGCGATTGAAGGCCACACAGTAAAAGAATATACGATTGCCGTTGGTGTTTCGGTACAACCAATAAATATACTATTTGTTTCAAGAATCAGTAACAACAGAGTATGTATGTATTTGAAGGATAAAAAACTGGTAGAAAATCTCATAGATTCAGAAATAATAATTGGCACAAACACTCTTCGCATACGTCCATTGGTATCCAAATCTAAGAGAGTCATTCTCTCAAACGTTTGTCCAATAATACCTCATTCAATAGTGGAAAAAAAATTAAAAGAGCATGATATTACTCCTGAGTCAAAAAAATCATTCATTAAAGCAGGAATAAATATATCTGAGTACGAGCATGTACAGAGTTTTAGACGTCAGGTTTACATAAAGTCAGATGAACTCACTGTGTAAACACAAAAAATCTTAATCAAACACAGAATATACTAATGCAAACCAACGACACTACTATAAATAAAGTAACACCAACACAATCAAACCAAGAAAAAAATAAAAGAAGTGTATACAACGTCAATACATCACTCATACAAATAAATGAGTTGACAAATATAGACAAAAACATCACAGAAATAAATAATGAAAATGAAAACATGGATATAGAAGGTAGCATTTCTAATACAGAGTTAAAAGGCACTCACACTATTTCAAAAGAAAAAGAAACCCCACCTAAACGTCCAAGGTCGGACGACAGTCTATCGCTTGTAACATTAGAAAATGAAAATAATACAGAAGAAAAAGAAAAAATATGGATTAACAATAACCCAGATAACAAAAACAATAATAGCAATTTACAAACAGAAGGAAAAATAGACTTAGCCATTAACAAAATCAGCCCTGATTATTGTCTCACTAATCCTCTTTTTATTCCTCTTTGTCAACAAAACTCAACATTACAAGATAACTTAAGTTTTATTGAGTTGAATTATTGCCTAAATACAAGGAATAGTAAATCGCCTCCGGGTATGGATGGCATTGATTATAACTTATTAAAAACACTTCCAAATAAATATAAACTAATTTTACTCGACATATTCAATGAAATGTATAGAACTGCCAATTTTCCTTGTTCATGGTCTAAACAATTTATACATTTTATAAATACATCAGACGGAAAAAATGTAAGACCAATAGCACTTTCGTCATGTGTATGCAAACTCTTTGAGACAATGGTTAAAAATAGATTACAATGGTAGGTTGAGTTTAACAACCTATTGCCAGAATCACAATCTGGCTTTCGCAATGGTAGATCATGTCCAGATAATTTAGTGAATTTAATGTTATACATACAACAAGGTCTAGATGAGGGCATGGAAACGATAGCATCTTTTCTAGATGTCAGTTCTGCTTTTGATAATGTAAATAGTTATATACTAATTAGTAAATTAGGGTGCCCTATAAATCTAATCTAATTTTGTTTGTTAAATCTCTGACCTACAAAAGAGAAATTTACTCATGTAATAATGGCGATTTACCCAGACTAGTTTACAAGGGGATTCCTCAGGGGGGAGTACTCTCTCCTCTGTTATATCTTATATATGTCTCAGACATAATTATAGGCTCACCTTCTAGTATTAGTATAACACAATTTGCAGACGATATAACAATATTCACTAAAAATGAATCAAACACCAAAAGCGTCAAAGCAATGAATAAAGCTTTGAATATCTTGTACAGTAATCTGAGAGCTATAGGATTGGATTTATCCCCACAAAAATCAACTCTTTTACACTTTAATAAAAGGAAAAAAATTCAGAGAAAATTTCAGTTAATATAAATGGTACTCATATAAACGCAACAGATAAAACTAGATTTTTAGGTATTACTTTTGATCAAAAATCAACGTTCAAACATCATATAAATGAAGTACAAAAAAAGTGCTTCAAAGCACTAAATTTAATCAAATTTCTTAGAGGAGTTTGGTGGGGCACGGATCCCGAAACCCTGATAAAAATTTATAAAGCATTTATTCGACCTCACGTAGAGTATGGTTCGTTTATATATTTCCCAAATCAAAAAATATTAATTAACAAACTTGAAAGCATTCAATATGCGGCAATTTGTCTTGCTCTTGGATATAGAATAAGCACACCTACAAATATATTACTCTCAGAATCAAAAATACCATTTTTGATAGAAAGAATTAAATATCTTTGTCTTAATTACTTAATTAAAATTCAATCCAACACTGGCACTCAGGTTACTCAAACTATCACGGAATATTATAATAACAATAAAAGTAAAAGAACAAAAAAAAAATTAATTGAAAATTGTATACAACCAATTAATGAGATCAATGAAAAATTACTTAAAAACAATAGATACATTAATCAATTAGTAGAATACGATGATTTACTTGCTGTACTCCTAGTGAACACAAGTGTTGGGACTCAATCTAAACAAGTAATAAATACAAGTCAAATATTCCAAGCAACCTTAATGGAACTTGGAATAGAAAAAATAAAAATTAAATAGAAAAAAGTATCGCTCTTCTTGAGGCTATGAAAATCGTTTTGAATTACCCAGACTGCAGCTTTCTCATTATCTCTGACTCCCTCAGTGCACTGACAAGTTTGGCCATTCCAAAAGTTAACATTTCTACTAACAAATATCTAGTTGATGTTAAAACAATGTACAACAAATGGATAAAAAACAATCTCACCAATCAATCAATTAATTTTATTTGGGTACCAGCTCATGAGGGGGTCAGTGGCAATGAGAAAGCTGATCAGTTGGCAAAACAAGCCACGAACATTCCTAATGATACTGACTACTGTATTCCATTCACCGATTATAGAGAAATAATAAGAGAAAAAGTATTAAAGAGTAATGACTTAATACTTAGGGATCAAGGTAGCATAAAAGGTAAACTCTTCTTTGAAAATTATCATAGACAAAAGGGTAAGCAGTGGTTCTCTGGCGAAAAATTTACACGCCATCTCATAGTGTGGGTAAATAGAGTCAGAGCAAATCATTACCATTTAGCAGCTTCTCTATTTAAAATTAATGTTGTCAATAGTTCTCTTTGTAAATGTAATCTAGCTGATGAAGATATTAAGCATGTCATTTGGCGATGTCCTTTGTATAACGTTCAAAAAGAAAAAATGATCTATAAACTATGCAAAATAAAATGTTTTCCACCTTATTCTATCAAACAAATTGTATTTCAGTTAGATCCTAAAGTTCTTCTGATTATAAATAGTTTCATCCTCGAGATAAATGTAAAAATTTAATTTTATGATAAGTATACAATTCAGCTTGTTTAAAACAAATAAATAAAATGTTAAAAAGTGTTTAAAAAAAAAAAAAAAAAANATAAAAAAAAAAAAAAAAAATACCATTGCGTTTAACAGCAGTAGCAGAACACTGCAATTTTCCATGCAACGCACAAACAAGATTGCTGAAAAATTATTTAAATATTATTTAAGTTATAAAAAAAACCATTTTATTGATAGCAAAAAAAATAGTTATTTTTAACTTGATAAATATTAATTTTTATTTTTATAACAAATAAACATTTTTAATTTTTTTTACGTTAAACCCCTACCTCTTTTCCCCGCCAATTCAATAAAAAATAAAAAAGTAATAATTTTAATATTGTGTGAGTGGTTAGGCACCGCACGGTACACATCGTCTCTCGTAAATACAATATAAAATTGCAACTCTGATTGATTTTATCTTAATTAATTAATCGGTTTTGCATCAGTTTGTGCGCGTCTACCAGTCTTATATAATATTTGTATCCTCTAATCAAGAGTTATTATTGTTTAATTAATATAGTAATTATATTAATATTAGTCTGGCGTCACATGTGTAACATAACCTATGTGGCGTCGCTTTTATTAAATTGAACACTATACTAAACAATTTTCTATCATACGTGTTACATACTACAGTGTTACAATAAAATATACTTAACAGTAATTGATAATTACATTCAATCATTACAACTAATTTTCTAATAATTATCGGATCTATAACAAGTGCATTTCTCTTCAATTATTGCATCATTATTAGGTGTACCTGAGTGTGTTGCATTAGATAGTTTTGCAAAGTGACATTATACAGTTTTGAAAATTGTTATTAAAAAAAAAAAAAAAAAAAAACAAATAAGTAGAAAAAGAAATATAATAAGTGCTTCAGGTCAATCCTGATGCTTCAACATTCTAATACAATCAGTGTCTAATTTGTTCTACAACGTTCTAAACCATCTCTAAGACCTGGTGAACTTTGTTGTTAAGCCAATATCCTGCATTACCAACATAGATTGTGCACTGGCCGTTGAGCAGCACTGAGTTATTTTGTGCATTACTCTTATATACACCAGATGTCACTATATAGTAACTATATCAGCTGTTCACAACAAATTTGTTTACACAAATAATGTCTATTGTACGATCTCCACCTAGACGTAGCATGTCATCTGACACTAATGAAGTCTCTGCACCTAACACTGGCAATCTTACATTGAATAAAACACAACATACAGCATCTGTCACAATGGTTCAAGAGTTAAATAAATTGTTGGCTGGCTCGACAAATACTTGTAATGATAAACGTCCTCTTGGACGTTCAAGGAAAAACAGCTCTGCTGTCAATAATACTGTTACTAATAATCCATCTGTCAATGATGATACACTTGAACAAATAAAATTGTTAATTGAAAATCAGACAACTTCTATGGATGTTAAACTAAGTGCTATTGTAGATACTCTAAAAGATTTTTCTGCATCAGTAAATAAAAAGTTTGCTGCTGTAGACAGTGAATTACATGCTGTACACGATAATATACAAGCATTAAATATTACAATAAATAAGAATTCATCTTGTATTACTGATAATGCAGCTCGTATCACACACCTTTTTGATGAATTAGACAATAATAAACAAATCTTGGAACGAGGTAAAGTTGATCATCTTATCAATACTTTACTTGCTTCTTATAATAATATTGGTACCATCAAAGTGAACTCATCAAGAATTCACCCTCATTCTGGGACTCTCACAAAGACCAGAATGACTAAAGTAAAATTTAACAATGTATTTTATAAGGATGTATTTGTGCAGAAGTTCTTGGAATTAAAGAAATCCAAGAAGTTGGCAGATTGGTTGGGCAACGTTGTCGTGTCCCAAGACTTCACACCTGCGCAGTTGGCTCAACGACGTCAGCTGACCGGTCAACTAACACAGGATGGTGTAACGAATGCTCGTATAAGATTTGTAAATGGGGCATTCAAGATTCTCTACAATCAACAACAAGCTTAACACTATTTGATTTAAAGTTACTGTGTATAAACAGTAATATTAACAACATTAATAATAATATAATTTCTAGAGTAAATGCTGGTATTTCTACTTTTCCTACTCATTCACCTTCATCTACAACATCTTTTTCTTTCAGCTCAGTTCGTCACTCTACATCTAATACCCAAACACTGGGTTCTACAATCAACTCATTCAACATATGTTATCAAAATACTAGGAGTATTAAAAATAAGTTTACTGATACATACATAAACTCTCTAGCTTGTAACTATGATATTATTTCTATAACTGAGTCTTGACTAGAACCAAATATTTCATCTTACCATTACTTTGATAGTAATAATTTTATTGTTTTTAAAGCTGACAGGTACATAAATTATAAATCAAGAGGTGGTGGAGTATTATGTGCTTTAAAACTGAATAAATTTAACAATGTTTATGTAATTAATATGCCTGGTAAAATCAACGAGATTGTTGAAATCTATGTGCTTGGTTTATATTTAGAATATCAGGGTTCGTGTTATCGTATTATTGTAACTTACATTCCTCCTGATATTATTAACAGTAAAAGCTCCATATTTACTAAATTTATAAAATTACTTCAGGAATTTTTATCTAAATTTAATTGTCCCTTGATTATTGCTGGTGACTTCAACTTGCCTGACTTTAACAGTGTTACTCCATCACTACACAGTAAACTATATTCAAATATTTCTATGTTTATATCAACTTTAAATCTTCAACAGCTTAATACTATTCTTAATTTACATGGGAAAATATTGGATCTCATACTTGTCTCTCGTATAACATGTTTACTTTCTCCAGCAGTTGGATTGGTTCTACAGGATGACTATCATCCTCCTTTACTTTTAACTATTACTGCTCATAAATCATCACATCTGGATTCTTCTACTATGAGTTCATCAATACATAAACTTAAAATTAAATATCTAGATGTTGAATTATTCAAGAATAATTTAAGAGCTCTGAACTGGGTGAGCTTGCTCTGCCTGGATGACAGTATGTTTACCGTTGATCACCTTTGTGATATTTTTTATGACTCATTATTTAAGTTGATTGATAAACACTACCACCAACCTCAACGTTTACACAAGGTATCAACATATCCAGCCTGGTATTCAGCTGAGCTGGTTACTCTTATAAAAAATAAGACTCAGTATCTAAAATTAAATAGAACCAAAAATTCATCAACAATTAATACTAGGATTAGGTCAATTACAGCTGCTATTAAATGTATAACTAAACTAGACTATTTATCGTTTAATAAGAATGTTGAGTACAATTATTGCAATAACCCAAGTGTATTTTGGAACTTTATTAATAACAAATTGAATCAATCTAGCTCAATAAGCTGTTTACTAATCAATAATAATATTGACTACAATTTGTGTAATATAACCAATGCATTTGATGCTCAGTTTTCATCGGTTTTTGATAATACTTATGCAGACATATCGTCACGTTTTGACTTTCTCATGTCGCATTATACTTTGGGTGGCCAACAGACTCTTATATCTACTAAAGACATTGCTCGTGAAATTTTACTTATTAAAAATACCAATACATCTGGTTTTGATAATCTGCCTGGGTCATTAATTCGAACTTGTCCAGATGCACTCATCCAACCGTTTAATATTATATTTAACTTTGCACTTTCCTCAGGCACCTATCCTACCTGTTGGAAAAACTCAATTGTGAGACCATTATTTAAATCAGGTAATCAGTTGTTAGTTACTAAGTACAGTACGTAGATTTATAAAATATCTGCTATATCGTACACAAGCTCTATCAAAGGACAGAGCTTGTGATGATGATACCCTGATCCAGCTGGCTGAGATGACCAATATCTCTGTTCATCGTAAAACACTTACAATTATATTCTTTATTAAATTACTAACTGGGGCTGTTGACTGTCCTGACCTCTTATCTGATGTCAGGATAAGAATACTAGCTACCAAATTACGTAGTGTGTCACCATTTTACACTACAGCTGGCTCCTGTGTGTCATCAACTCAACCTCCTCTTCAACATATGGTAAATCTTACTAATAATGTATGTCGCTAGACTGCCTTATTCAGTAAAATAATGGACTTTAATTCTATTTCACCGAGTTTTGTATTAGATTGTGTAAAAATATCTAGGTGATAAACTTGTATGATAATTTCATTACCTCTAAAACTAAATCAGCATTTATTCTCATTCTTATTCTTAACTTTTTTAGTTTTTTAGTTTTTACTTTAATTAAGTTTTAATTTAATCTTTGTATCTTAATTATAATAACAACACTTAATTATTCACTGTAAATATTATCTGTATTATGTGTTAAATTGCTCTTGAGCAATTTTATCCTGTACCCTGTAATGCCTTTTGCCGCTGGGCTACTAAATTAAATAAATAAAATAAATAAATAAATAAATATTCAATTATTAAAAACAAATGAATAAAAAAAAAACAGTTTTAAATTTCATAAAACATTAAATTTTATTTCAACTAAAAAAAAAACCGATTTTAATTTTTTTAGTTAAAAAAAAAAAAATCCCATAACGAAAAAAAAAAAAAAAACTATCGCGTTTGTAACTTGTCTTTTGTTGACTGATCTTTATGATATATTTATATATATATCTCTCTCTCTATCTATCTCTCCCTCTTCTTCACCTTCACCCCTGCACTCATACCACTCATTCATTTTTATAAATTAAAATTTTGATAATTTTCTAATAAAAGAAAAGCAATTTTTAATTTTATAAAATATTAATATTTAATTTAATTCAAAAGAACCGTTTTTAATTTTTTTTAGTTAAAAAAAAAATATCGCATAAACAAAAAAAAAAAAAACCGTCGTGTTTGTAACCCCCGCACCCCCACACTCATTACTTTACATTGATTCCCAAAAAAAAAAATTCTAATATTTTTTCAATAAAAAAAAAAAAACAATTTTTAATTCTATAAAATATTAATTTACAATTTAATTAAAAATAAATATTTCTAATTTTTTTACTAAGGAAAAAAAAACATAGCACGATAAAAAAATTGTCTGATATATATTAGTAATAAAAAGTAATTATAATAAAAAATTTAAATATACTAGTTGTATTTTCTAATGATCCACCAATTTATTTATTTATTTATTAATTTCCAAAACCCAGCGGCAAGTAGCCATTTTAGGGATCAAGGTAAAATTGCCAGAAGCAATTTAACACCAGTATACAGAATAATATTTGCATGTATTATTGTAAAAAAGTGTTTTTATTATAAAAATATAAATATATTACATTATATCATCTATACGATGAGTTCATGGCTAATGAAAGAAATACCAGTTTAGTATGATTATTTATAAAAGAACAATATTCTTACATTAGAATTAATTTATCATTATAAGCCTCCAAACATTATTCATAAGGGAAACTGTTCCTTATTCTGGATCGTTTGCACTTGCCATTATACTAAATTAAACATTCAAGTTTAACATATACATGTATCATTTGCTTTGTGAATACCAAATCAATAATAACTTATTAATAATGACAGAGAATTAGAAGCAAGTGCAAACTAATTTGATTATATATTCCAATATAAAGAACGGAGTAACATAAAAGGAAATAGAACAATTTACCCTTGTTAAATTTTAAGCAGTTGCAAGATGATATGAAAAATTAATACTATAATACAATATTTAATCTAGTGATTTCAGGAACTGTCAATAGCCTACATGAAGTTTGGTTGTTATTTTATAACAAAATAGACTGATATCATTTCAAAAGTATGATGTAGCGAGAGAACACTCATACTTGGCTTGTAGCATCTAATAATTGGTATACTTATTAAATCTCTAAATTAGTTTTGACATCAATATAATATTTTAATACGTAAAAAAAAGAAAGCAAAGTTTAATGATTTTTACCGACTACCAGAGTCAGTGATAATAACTAATATAGCAGATGAATAAAATCAGATAACAGACTATAATGTACATTTTATATAATATCTAAAATAATAATAATATTAATATTATTTATGGTCGTTTCCAAGTTTTATTAATGTTGAGGTTGCTGATAGTTGTTGAGTATTTTAAATGCCCCATTGACAAATCTTACTCGGGCATTGGTCACACCATCTCTAGTTAGCTGATTTATTAGTTGACGTCTATGAGCTAATTGAGCAGAAGTAAAGTCCTGCGAAATGACCACTTTGCTCATCCAATTTATCAGTGATTTTGCCTTTTTTAGGTCGATGAATCTCTGCACAAACACATCTTTATAAAATGTGTTGTTAAATTTCATCTTGGTCATTCTGGGCTTTGTTAAAGTACCAGAATGAGGGTGAATACGTGACGAAGTCACTTTGACAGATCCAATATTAGTGTGAGAATTAAAGACAAATTCAATAAGCTGATCAACTTTGCCTCGGTCACTCTCTACTCTTTGTTTATCGTTTAAATTGTTGTCTGGGTTCACAGGTATACCAAAAATGATCACATTTGGCAAACGATCAATTATTTGTTTACTGTTATTTAAATTATCACTAAGTTTGGTGCTTTGTGATGTATTATCAGCTATTTTAGCTGAGTTTTCAGTGATTTTCGTTGTATTGTTGGATGTTGTTGTGTTTAGAGATAGTATGTTATTGTTAACTGATTGTAGACTGAGTTACTTAATGTGAGGGTATTTGATTTAAATATCACGTCATCAGTGAGGTCCAGTGACATACTACGCATACTACGACTAGTCGGAGATCTTACTGTTGACATCATATATATATAGATCACCAAAAAATATAAACACCGACACAGCTGATTGACACTGTACAGTAGCGGCAACTGACGTGTTCAAACACGTCAGTTGCCGTAATGTAGAATGACACAGAATGACAAGGTGTCGTATCGTGGTCAAATATATAACTATGCCGATAAAGTAGTAGCTAATTTATTCACAATGTAATATTGTAACACCAGGTCTTCAGGTCTTGGAGATGATGCCCACTATAATATACCACTTCTGAAGATGAGATATATGATGATTTTTATGTGGTAATTGTCTGTATTAATACAGGTAGCTCCATTATATAAACAATAAATGAATTGATGTAATGAATTGATACAGTTCACCAGATTTAATCAGTTAATGACACCGATGAGGTTATGTTGCCATGTGACACACCGACTTTTTCACAAAACTATCTTCTAGCACAGTATACACATTTATTAACAGAGTATTATATGAAGTATTATTATTTGCTGGTGGGCACAGCAGAAACAGTATTGTTTTTGATTAATTAAATTAGATTAGATTAGTATGTATGAGAGACGATGCGTCCCGTGCGCTGTCCAACCACAATTTATATGTCCAACCACATATTTATAATAGTATGACAAAAGAAAGTTTACGTATACATATTTATAATTTTGATGATTCAAGAATATATTGTCCAAAATGGTATGGTTATAAATTAATACCATTACGTTCAATGCGTCATGAAATAAGATATCATTTAGTTGTTGAAGTTACAACAGATCATCATCTTCATCGTACAATAACAGTACGTTCACCATTACAAATACGTAATGAAACATCGTATGCACTTGGTTTATTTTTATCCTTATATAAAAAGGACAGTTGTCATCGATCTTCCGAATATTTGATTGGTTATTTTGTTTTCTCTGTCACTCTCATGTCATTTGTCATTTTTTCTTTGTCTGTTGTTAATGAAATATAAATAAAAAAATTTTCTTTCTCAGTCACTCTTACACAAATTTTTTTTATCCGTCGTCAGGGAAATCAATAAATTACTTCATTTATATATTTCGATATCAAGATTCTTGATTTTAGTATTTGACAGATTTCTGCTTGAATTGAAATAAGTATTTATATTATAACTTATAATTATTATTTCTTCTGATAATTAATATAGGTATAAATTAGACCAGTCAAAAAAAAAAAAAAATTTCGGGCAAACGGGTCAATCAAAAGAGGTCGACTTAAATAAGGAAACCTCAAAATTTGAGCCTCCTACCTCAACTCTAAGTGGTTCCTCATGAATTTTCTTTTTTCTATCTAATTAACATAGGAAAATTTTTTTTTCCACTTAAAAAATTATAACTAAAAAACTATTCTTCATATTTAAATTCTGTGAAAATCGGATAAAAGTATCCGGTTCAAAAGATTTTTGAAAAAGTTACAGTCGTTTAAAGTCTTGATAATTTTTGAATTTTTATGTTTTTCGACTTTCAATCATCCAAACTCATAGAATCTGACTAATGTTTTAAAATAATATCTTCTAGGTATACAAATATATTGTCATGGAAAAGAAAGAAAGGCGTGAGAGCAATTTTTAATTTTTTTTTCCGATAAAAGTCAAAAGGGCGTAAAGTCAGTTCTCTAATACAAATATTTCTTGGTTTAAGTTTTTTGCTTTTTCCAAAAAAAAAATTTTACTGGTATAATGGCATAAATTACATAGCCTGGCAGAAAAGTAACGTTCAATTGACAAATTTTTTTAAATTTATTTATTGTTCAAATTTATTCTGTAAAAAGATATAATGTTGGATAATTTTTTCTATGCTGCTGAACTACCACTGAGATATTGTAATAAAAAACGATACAAATAACACAACTAATAAAGAGAACCAGTAGCACGATTTATAATCGAAAATCCACGTATTTCCTGTTATTCGAAGAAAATATTTACTATTAATCAAAAAACGTAATAAATCTTCAATGATAATTACAGTCGATAAGCTATCAGATAAGATATCTATTTGATAGAAAAAAAAATGCGTTGTTCTTTCATCCATTGTGATTTTACGGTCATTAGATGAATCTAATTACTGCTCATAACCAATCAGAATTTAACGTTAATTTACTTCTGTTGTATCCATCGTCGTCAGAGAACTGAGGTCAATAAATCTTATGGTCAAAATAAACAAAAAAATTTGAAGATTATCAGGACTGCAAATGATTGTAACTTTTTTAGAAAAATTCTAAACGTCATATGTTAAGGTTGATTCCCAGTCACATTACGAACCAATATTTATGCCACGAAGGGCCCGTATATCAATAACGCTATTTTTATTCTTATGTCCTGAAATTTTTGTGGCGCTACTGATGAAAAAACGTAGTTCCTTAATAGTATGCGTGTGCGCGGCACTGCAATATAATAAAACTGGAAGCCGAACTTCGTGTCGCCGAGAGAGAAACTCAATGGTTGGGATGTTGTCCTTGTCGGTACAGACACGTCAACTATAATTGGTTGAGACTACTGAAATATAATGTAACTTTTAGACCGTGTAGTACTAGTTTATTTTGACGTTGACTGTACAAGATTTAATGTACGCATGCGTGAGTGAGAGGGAATGCCAACCAATGTAGTGCTATCTCTAGCGACACTCCGTACATTCGCTAAGCATAGGAGTTCACCTTCCAGTTTTATTATATTTCAGTGGTGCGCGGCAACATACTAGCAAGCAAAGTTTACATCGTACATCAAAAACATGCTTGTGTTCATGTCTGTGTGCCGCGCATCTAGCAAAGTTTTAATATTTTTAAGGTTTTTTTTTTTAAAATCGACGTCAGAAAAAATTTCAATTTTTTAAGCAGATTCCTCTTTTAAAAAGCTTTGATTTAAGCGTAATTTGAAAGATTTCTATCCGACAGCGAATTAGCTGAAAATAAAAATGTAAAGTATAGCCTCCCGAGTGGAAATTGAAATCAAGTCTTGATCAAATCTTGATCAGGCAACATTGATCTCAAATCCATTCTCGATCAAGATGCTTGATCAAAACTTGATCATGTTTACTTGATCAAAAAACAAAAAATATATTTTTATTTTTAATTATTGTATTTTTTTTCTAATTACCCAGCGAAGAAAGAGAGAGAGAGAGAGAGAATTAGAGACAATTTTTTTTATTTTTTCTAACAAGCGCACCGACGGGATTCGAACCGACGAAGTTTAGATTGTACGTACTAAGGGGAACGCGTTGGCTCGCGCGGCCATGGAGGGAATCGATACACACGATAGTTTTAAGGAGTTCATATATTTAGGCCAGTCTTGAAACATAACTAGGCCATGTTTAGCGTCGTTTTTATTAAGAAAAATCATTTTAAATAGTGAAAAAATAATATTCTGAAATATATAATAACTGATCAATTCCTGATCAAGTTTGGATCAAGCCAACAACAACAACAACAACAACAACAACAACAACAACAACAACAACAACAACAACAACAACAACAACAACAACAACAACAATTGCAGCATGAAGTACACCATTAAAACAACGTCCACCATGTCATTACTAGTATAAGTTTTTGAAAATATCAAAACAAAAAAAAGAAATTATAATTATTTATTAATAAATATGTCATATATATTTTAAAAGTAATCATATATTTTTTTATAAACAAACAATGTATATAATTATTAAATGTATTTAAATGAAATTTAGAGTTTGGCCCATTTATTCATTTCATTTTGTTTTTAATACTTTTTCTTACATATATTTTATTTATATTCAACCCTTTTTTATCGTTAAGTTACCACTTTGTCTCTAAATTTTATTAAATTAATTTAATATTAATTTTTTTCGTAGCTAGAAATTTTGTTCTGAAGTTTATAACAAAGTTCCGAATAATTTTACACTACTCTCATTACCTCGTGATTATTCTCATTTCTCTTTTTTTTTGTTGTTTAATAATTTTATATCGCGAAAAATTATAATTTTGAAATTGTCTAACAAATTTTATTTTATTCAATTAATTATTGAAATTTTTTTCTATTTATTTTTTTTCAGCAAAAAAAAAAAGGATATAAAATCATGATTTTTTTGAGCTAGAAATTTTATATACACATTTAACACTTTCATACGTAATAAATTCTAAACATTCATATTTTTAGATAATTTATTGATCCATTTAATTTTGTATAATTTTTTCGATGTTCAAATATTAAATTAATTCATGTAATAAATATATGAAATATTTCTATAATAGAATATTTTGAATTATTTTTTAAACTTTAAATTTGTGATAAAAAAAGCTTTCTGCAATATCAATCGACTTTCAAAAACATTTATATTCCCTGCAATACCGACTGTCTTAGAAATACAGATGAATTGGTATTTAGTGTAATTTCGATTGAGTATATTACAATATTGCGTTAAAAAACAAATTAGTGTGAATTAATAATTTAATGATTTTCTAATCGCCTAATTGATGACATACAGATAATTAATTTATTGATAACATAACAGTTTGTAATTTGCTAGTCCTTAATTAGTAGAATTCTTGCAATATTATTATAAAATGTTACTGCTTAAAAGGGCATCAAATTTTCTAAACATATATATCACCAATTTGAAAATAAATAATTATAATTGTATTAACTGGATGCAATTTGAGTTTGAAACTAATAAAGATACACATACAAATCGTCTTATAAAAACGTGAGTGTCATAAATTGGTTTCCAAAGCTTAAGAGCTTCACTTCATTTATCATTATAAAGAATATATATTCTTATGAAAATTATAATTTAAAATTTGAATTGATACGTGATTTAAAAACGTGTAATTACATTTGTAGCAAAATATGTTAATCGTAAGTATCATTATATTTTTCTATTTACAATTTTCATCAAATGGCACATAAATTAGATATTAACTATGAAAAAAAACAACGTTGAGTAATAATAATTTTGTTCATTTTATTTCAAAGCTAATTTTTCTTTCGACTATTTATAGTTTCCAAAGCAATTTTCACGTGTGCCAGTTTAGTATTAGCACTTCAAAATTTCGAATATTTTACTCCCTAACGGTACGACCCAACTCCTTATGAACCGTCATTAAACGGTTGTCTCGAGGTTGGAATGTGCGCAAAAAAAACCGCGAACAAACCATTTTAAAACCTTAATATAAACAAAGTAAAACTAACCGTTAGTTAACCGTTGATAAACCTTGTTCAAACCCGAATATTTTGGATTCAAATAACTAACCAAAAACTAACCAGAAACTAACTTTTCAGGTCAGGTTTGTTAGTGGTTTGTTAGCGGTTAATTGATCTGAGTTTATTTGTGGTTGGTTAGCGGTTTGTTAACGGTTAATTATCTAATTATATATCACAGTAAAAAAATGACTGTATCAATTTGTTTACATTGAAAATAATCTGAAAATGTGCATAAATAACAAGGTTTTAATAATAATTTATTATTTCACTCATATAAATATGGTTCCAACATACAATATTGTATATACACGATACAAATAAAAAATACACAAAAAGAACAGAAAAAAATAGGCGATATAAAAATTTTAAAATTATGGACGTATATCTTCAGAATCTTCAGAATCTATTCCTGAATCTTTCATAGCTTGATCTCTTCTTCTTCCTGTCTATTTTCAACTGGTGATTCATCATCACTAGAACTTGAGCCATCAACACTTACATAATTTGAATTTTCTGTTGAGTTAGTAAGCTCTTCAATATTTTATGATCGCTTTCATTTTCTTCATCACTCGAAAGTTTGCGTGGATTGATACGAGTGGTTCTCTTTTTTTNTTTTTTTTTTTTTGTTTTTTCCGAAAAAACATTAGTGCGACACATTTTTGCCTGATAACTTATCCAGTTGCTAATATTTGTTAAGCTCATAGTACCCGATAATTTAAAATTCTATTGTATCAAGCTTCGCTATAAAAAAAAATCAAATTATTTAATCGTTTATTTTATTTTTAGTAATTAAATGAACTTTTCGACTGTGCGTTTTTACGTTTAAGGACAGAAATTTTTTATCTCTCTCATACTTTCTTATTACTCGCTATATCACTCTCTCCACTTCTTTGTTCCTCTCTCTCTGGCTGTAAGTACGGTGTGACGTGTATAAGCTTAGCTCTCTTTTCTGCGCAATTATTCTGCCTCAAATTGCCCTTGGGCGTTTTTGTTTACAGGATCATTGCATACTACTTTTTGCAAGGCATCTTGTGCAATAATAATTTTTGCATAAACTGGCTTGCAAAATCTGATATTATACTGATCTAAGAAGGGAATTATTGGAGCATCATTTGGAGGTTATCTCAATAATAATAATAAATCTATCAATCACACACACTTAATGAGCTATTATTGAAACAGATGTCAGCACTTCACTCATTAAACACAATCAAATAACAGCAAGCATTATATAGATGGCAGAACCAACAACAATCTGCAATTATCTATAATCTGTTCTATCTTATCTACAATCTGTCATAATAAAATAATAATAATAATAATGTTTTAACACCAGCTGATTGATCACTAAATGCTGACTTAAACATTACAAATACATCATAATTAATCAGCCAATCTATTGATACACAATAACATCTACAAATATTAAATCCTTCGTCTCGTGCTACTATCAACTACTATACCGAGTTAATAATTACAAGTATCAAACTAACTCACATCAGTGTCAACCAACACAGGCTGTGACCCACAATAAAACAAAAATGTCAAGTGATGACCTATTAATAATTCCAACTGATACAGCACCATCTTCTCCAACAGGCTCTGACAGATCAGCTACGTCTTCTAAACGAGGACGTGACAATGATGATGATGATGAATCCATCCCCAAAAAACCAAAAGCTGTCAAGCATAACATTGCTTCTGTCATGTCATTATTAAGTAGAATGGACAAACGGTTTGATGATCTTGAGCACAAAGTTACACCAATAACTGACATTGTGACAAAAGTTGACAATATAAATGACAAATTCAATCAACTAAAAACAACAACTGATCATCTTACTTTGACCACTGAAGCACTCAAGACTGACAATGCTGCTATAAAAACCTCTGTTAACACACTCAAAGCTGAAATTGATAAAATATCTGCCTCGACATTAAATACGTTACCAAACGATAATAAAATGCTTGCTATCATCTCCAATGCAACCAATATGAATAACATCTGTCTAGACAGACTATTGCAAAAATCTGCACAGGCAAATACCGAGGCTGTACTATCTAGTTTTCCACAAGGACCTTTTCTTTCTGATCCATTGGCGATTGTCAAAGAGTTCTGCAGAATAATTAAATTCTCAATTAATTCTAACGATATTACCAACTGTCGTGTACTCCAAAAGAAAAATACTAATATTGCAGATGGTGCATCAGCATCAACATCAACGTCAGCAACACAAAATGAGCACACGTCTATTGCTTTTTCTTGTGGAAACTCTACAACATTACGTAAACTTCTAATGGCAGCCAAAACAGCTTCACCAGTCATTCTCTCAACCTTCAATATTCCTTGCACTACTACACATACCAATGAAAAAATATTTATAAGTGAACTATTGTCTTCACAAACTTTTAAACTTCTTGGTAAAGCTAAGCATATATTGAAACCTGCAGGCTTTAAATATATTTGGGCCAAAGCTGATTTTGTTCATGTTAAAAGAGGTGACAACACCATTAGACACACAGTGCTAAATGACGAAGATATTAATAATCTCTTACATCTATATGCTGCACAACAATGATATCACACCAGTGGTGCTTCGCATACAACAAGCAACAACATCGATACGTTATGTAACTCTGATTCTAAGATAAATAAAAATACAAATAAACTCTCTCCAAATACACTCTCTACTCACTCTCTTAGGCTCAGTTTCACTAATGTTAATTCGTTAAGGGCTCATCTAGATGATCTTCGCTCGCTTGTTGATCAAACACCACTTATACATATTTTAGCTTTAACAGAAACTTGGCTATCGCCTGGCATACCTGATTCTATTATAAATATCCCAGGGTACAAATTCTATCGCAATGATCGTAATAATAATGGTGGGGGTGTTGGGCTATACATCCATGAAACTCTTAGTGCTTCTGTCATCAAAAAATCCAATACCACTACTCAAGGTAAACCAGGACTTATCTTGCCTGTGAAATAAAGATGTTACAACAATCACTTGTCGTTGTCACTGTCTATCGACCTCCACATGTGCTTTTCTCGATCTATCGACTACAATAGCTGATGCTGTTGATGGATTTCAACACAAAATTATCATGGGGGATTTTAATGCTGATCAACTAACTCAAAACCCTGACTCGTTGTACATAAGAACCTTCATAGACGACCTCTCACTCCAATTAATACAGCATGGTTACACACACTCTACAAAAAATTCCCAAACTTGGTTAGATCTTTGTATGGTAGATGAAAATGAAAATGTAATAAGACACAACAAATCAAATATGCCATTTGCTGCTGGGCATCACCTCCTCTCTTTTGAACTTGACCTACATGTGCCAAAACCAAATCCGAAAACTATAAAAACACGTTACCTTAGCAAATTACCTGAACCAGAAGTGTTACAACAATTCTCTAATACTCTCTCGTCTATGGAGTCATCAGATGACGACATAGAAAAACAATTACTTCAATTCAACACAACTCTTATGGCACAGTTAAATAAATTTGCACCTGAAACAACTATAATAGTTAATGACAAGAAAACAGCCCCATGGCTGTCTCAACAACTTAAACATGAAATTAAACTAGTCCAATCACTATACAGGAAGTTCAAACGCACAAAAAACACACAAGATTTGGAAAGATATCGTGTAGCTAGGCACTCACACAGAACTAAAGTACTAGACTCTCGCATCAGTTTTTACAAATACAAATTAAACAACCAGAATGCCACACAGGTATGGTCAGAGCTAAGGAAACTAGGATTGCTGAAGGATAAAAAATTAAACAGACCTATAGTTCCATTGGATGTACTAAACAAGTTTTTCGTCTCGTTTGCTTCAACTGCAGCACACCCTGATATTGACCTAGTTCCCCTAGCTCCTTTTCATGGTGTACTTTTTAATTTTCAATTAGTAACCACAGATACTACTGAAACATTAGCGAAAACTATAAATTCTAATGCATCAGGACATGACCTTATAACTAAAAAAATGATAATACCACTTCTACCAGCACTCTCTCATTTTCTCACTGATCTCTTCAACAACTCACTTCAAACCTCAACTTTTCCCAATACGTGGAAAAAAGTGGTAATTATGGCAATAAATAAAATCTCTAATCCTACCAGCAAAGAACACTACAGACCAATAGCACTATTATCATACCTCTCTAAAATTCTTGAAAAAATAGTCTACCAACAAATCATCAGACATCTCCATGAACATCAACTGATTGACAATTTTCAATGTGGATTTAGAAAAGGCCACAGTACTTAAACAACTCTTGTTAAACTTATAAATGATATAAGACAAGGTATAGATGAAAAAAAAGTCACAATTCTTGTGCTTTTTGACTTCTCAAAGGCTTTTGACATGGTACCACATAAATTACTGCTGGAAAAACTAAAGCATTTTGGTCTATCAAGTGGTGTAATTGACTGGTTCTGCTCCTATCTAACGGGCAGAACTCAAGCTATAAAAGGAGAGGGTGATGAACTATCTGACTGGCTGCCCATAACATCTGGAGTACCACAAGGCTCAATACTTGGTCCATTACTCTTCTCACTCTTCATCAATGACATTGGTAGTTCAATTAAACATAGCAAACGTTTACTATACGCTGATGATCTGCAAATTTATCGTAGCTGTTTAGTATCTGAGATTGACGAATGCATTTGTAAAATAAACGAGGATATATTAAATATTAAAACTTGGGCAACAGCAAATAAACTCTCTCTCAATCTAAAAAAGACTCAAGCAATTGTTTTCGGAGTGCGTCGTTACATAAATAATTTCAAGCAGACTGAGCATGTTACACTTGGTACACCAACAGAACCAATCAATTTTTCACCTTTAGTACGCAACCTGGGAGTGTTAATGGATGCAAAGCTCTCTTTTATAGATCACGTGAAGCATGTAAACTCAAAAACAAACTCAATCTTCTTTCAACTATTTAACATAACCAAATACACTGACATAGAACTGCGTAAAAAATTGGTACAAGCTCTAATAATGCCTCATGTAAACTACTGTCTAGCTGCACTACAAGGTCTTGGTACTGTACTTGATCTGAAGCTTCAACGAATTGTAAATCGTGGTGTTAGGTACGTCTATGGTCTTAGAGCGGATCAACCAATATCAAGACACCGACGTCAACTAGGCTGGCTAGGCCTAGAAAATACCAGGCTACTATACACTGCCATGTTAATATACAAGGTAATAAATTCGAATGTACCTGAGTACCTTGCAAGCACTCTTATGGTACCTGCAACAAGTCGACCAACTCGAAATCAACAGCCACAACAAGCCTTGATAGTACCGAACTACAGAACCGACACCTACAAACATGCCTTCTCTGTAACAGCACCTCTCATATGGAACTCAATTCCTACAAATATTCGAGAGTCAGACTCACTCTCAAATTTCAAATCGAGACTTACACATTGGCTACAACTTAATAAATCATCTTGACCAACGACGCCACCATATTGCATTATGACATATCAATAACATGTGATTCTCACACAATTACCAAATCAACAAGCTTACACATACAAACACAAATAAACTCTAATACACAAGCGTTCACACTCTGTCATCGAAATGCACTGTACATTCACTCTTTCTCACCTACACACACTCGTACTATCATTCAAATAATATTCTTGCAAACTTTTCTTCCAAGATACATATCTTAAAAAAAAAAAAAAAAAAAATACTCTCGGTAAATATTGTATTATTACTTTGTTTAAATTTTAGACAATAAAAAACTATCATCAACCAATCAATCTACTTCTTTGTATTTTATCAATATCAAGAGATTCTTTTGTTTTTTTGGTAACAACTTTTTGTGAAGTACCGTACTTCAAGTACGTGTCGATCAACTCAAAACGAATGTGTAAATGTGTCAAAAGTACAAAACAATAATTTTGAGGCTGGATCTATTAAATTTGATATGACCAAATGACTTCACAAAAAGATGTGATATCACAACAAAAAAAAATAACAAAGTTTTTTTCTACAAAAAAGAGTCAAGTGTTCGAAATTGTCACTATAATTGTAAGTATATTAATTTAGATATGACACTAAAAATTCAAGAAAGAAATATATATTTTTGACGCATGTAATTAAGTCTAAACTATTGAAAAAAAAAAAAAAAATTTAAACTTGACCCCACCTGATGTAAAATATATGTCTTAAATACTGAAATCTTATTTGAGAAAAACCAGGTGGGGTCAAGTTTAAATTTTTTTTTTTTTTCAATAGTTTAGACTTAATTACATGCGTCAAAAATATATATTTCTTTCTTGAATTTTTAGTGTCATATCTAAATTAATATACTTACAATTATAGTGACAATTTCGAACACTTGACTCTTTTTAGTAGAAAAAAACTTTGTTTTTTTTTTTTTTGTTGTTAATCTATACAATAAATAAAGGACCTATTTCTTGGAAACGCAGTTTTATGCACACTACTCGTCCGATTTACTTGAAATTTGACATAGATATTTAGTTCGGCTATCTGATTGTACAGATGACAGAAAAAATTACCCTGGATACATTTTGTGATCACTAGGAGTCAAAAACTTATTTCCTCATCATGTTCAGGATTTTCTCAATTTGATAATATATCATCTATTTTTTTTCTGGTTCACTTAAAGATGATATATATTTTCTCGTCTATTGGAAGATATGATATTTTATTCATGAATTTTTGATTACTGCTTTATGTTATAGTAAAAATAATAATTATTTACATTTTTTTTATTTCCGATTATTTTGAAATTTAACATAGATATTCTGTTTGGCTGTATGATCATGTAGATGACAAAAAAAATAAACCTGAATAAGTTTTGTGTTCACCAGGAGATAAAAACTGATTTTCTCATCATCTTCAGGGTTTTTTCAATTCGATAATATATCATTTGTTTTTTTTTTCTGGTCTATTAAAAGATATGATATTTTTTTTATGGTTTATTGGAAGATATGATATTTTATTTGGGAATTTTAGATTAATGTTTCATGTCATAGGAAAAAAAAAATAATTTGCATTTTTGGTGTCCCGTAGGACACTTATGTGTTCACTTTTCTGTGACTTTTTGTTATTTCGAGATAAAATGTGACGTTCTGAATCGAATTGGCTTTTGAGATGCTCGTTTCGTTCTTTTTTCTTGTCCAAAAGCAATCGTCATATTTATTATCAATTTTGGAGCCTTATTAGATTTATTATTCTCATTTTTCCACAGGGCCCAATTTCAAATGTTGACCAATCAATTCCGCCAATGTTTTAATCGACGACGCTTCATCTGTGGACTCTACGATATTTTTTTTTAATTTTTCGGTCTTTTATTTTTTTTTTTTATTCAACGATATGTAGTATCACGTTTTTTTTTTTTGCGATATTTTTTGAAGCGCTGAACCGAATTAGTCGATAGTAAATCAAATTTATTTTTAAGCAAGTTTCGTCGGTAGTCCAAGACATATGCATGAATATATACAAGACGCTCTTTGTTACGTAAAACATAATGGAAAACCATGTTTATTAATTACATGTACATGTAATAATCGATGGAATGAAATTAAAAACTTATTGTTGCCTCATAAGCAACCGAGCGATCGTCATGACTTGATAGCAAGCGTATTTCAATGCGAATTGAAAAAATAAATTGATCTGATAACAAAACATAAAATTGTTCGTGATGTTATCTCACACGGAAAATAAATATATAATTTATATATAAAATTATATATAATAATTATATATAACAATTATATATAAAATCGGGCGAAAACGTGTATATAACTTATATAAAATTTATATATAACGATTATATATATGTATAATTTATATATAATAGTTTATATAAAATTATATATATTTTTATATTAATTTTATTACCTTCCTCCCCCCCTATCCCTCCCATTAATTGTTTTTATTCAAAAATTTTCTTAAATTTTAATTTAAAAAAATCAAAAACAAATCTTTCATCAGGATTCGAACCCGGGACCTTCTGGTTGGGAGGCAAGTACTTTACCTCGAAGCCACAATTCTTATGATAGATCTTTGTAAAAATATAAATAAGAATATGACTTTTCTCAATTTTTTTACTTTGTGGTTTTAATATCGATTTTATCTTTTTTTTTCATATATATATGAACGAAGAGATGTTAAAATTTAAATTCTATATATTTGAATAAAAGTCAGTAATAGAATTGTTCAGATTCAGAGCTTCACAATATATATATACATATATATATAATGCATATTTAAACAGGTTCAAACACGTTTGAGCTTGACTATTTCAACATACCAATGTAAAAAAATATAAAAAAATTCTTTCAAATATAAAATTATTTTTTTTCCAATCATTCAAAGGTTTCGAATTCAATATGCCAGGGAAAAACTCGAGCATAGCAGGAGACAAAGATCTTCTTAATATTTGAAAACATCAGCTAATAAAATTAAAGAATTTACGATGCCGCTACATTTTCAAATGATGAAATTATTTTTTTCTCATATATTTGAAGGGTTCACTGTCTTTCCAAATTCGATATGCTTTAGAAATACAGGTTTACAGCAGGAGGCAAAGTTCTTTTCCAAAATTTGAGTGCATAAGATGATAAAATTGAAAAAATTTAAGGTACCGCTACATCTTTTCAATTGCATCGTAAACAAACCTCTCAATTGAAAAAGGTCGATGCAACTCTACGAATTTTTCGGGTAGACAAGATATAAAATTCTTTCTCAAACGGTCAAAGGTTTCACTATCTATTTGAATTCCATACGCATTTTTTCTAAGTTTCTGGTTTATTTCGAAAAAATAATAAAAAACAGCAGGTGACAAAGGTCTTTTAAATATTTGAGAAGATCAGCTTGAAACCTTCGGTTTTTTATTTATCTATTTAAATTATATTTTATAAATTTATCAATGATTTAAATTCAATTTTAATACAGAGTATGAAAAATTATTGGTAAACATGTGATCATTGAATTACGAGTAATTATTATCTTTATTATTATTATCTATTTTCAATATTAAGTAATTTTAATTGATAGGCAATTTGATATTTAATATTTTATTCTTATTATTTATTAAATTATGAATAATTAATTTGAATACTTAACCTAACTTTCGTACGTACAAAATTATATTTCAATGATGACCTTGAGGTCATCAAATTTTCAATATGATCAAAAACTTAATTCTTATTTATTTTATTACTTGAACTTAATCTATAATTTATATTATTTAATCAAAAATATTGTGCATTGAATTTAAACAATTATTATTATAAATATACCGACAACTTGGCTGGATGTGATGATGATGATGATGATGATGATGATTCCTCGTGTTGAATTGATGTTGAATTGATTGATAATTTGTTGACGAGATTTCTTGATGTGTATTTTATACATATATATTTGTTTGATCTTGTTGTAATTATTGAGCTCAATATGTTAATAATATTTATAATTATATATAACGTAATTTTATTATTTATTGAGTCGTTAATTTAACTCAATAAATATCCAAGTGAAAAATATTGAGGTGTCTGTGGCTCAATAGTGATCACGCACGTGCACATGAGGCGGCAGCCAGAAAGCCTCTGCTACTTTTTTCTTTTTTATTTCCTCTTTTCAAACAAGAAAGGATATTCTTGACTTATTCAGTCAATTATTTCTTTGACTTTGGTGGTACACATCAATGCGAACCATGCGCAGCACAAAATATATCATGTCAAATTTATATTATATTTAATTTGACAAGATTTTAATTTTAACTCGATATAAGCTTATAAATTGAAGAATTTACGAGGCCGCTATGTAGCATGTTTTTGAAATGTTTTCAGATGATAAAGTTATTTTTTTCCCATATATTTGAAGGGTTCACTGTCTTCTTGAATTCGATATGCTTTGGAAATACTTGTTAACCGCAGGAGGCAAAGATCTTTCCAAAATATTTGAATGTGTAAACTTATAAAATTGAAGAAATTCGAGATGCTTACACATATTTTTTTATCGGTTCATAAACAAACTAACCTGAATAAAAAAATATTTATTTTAAATAGAATTTATTGCTTTTTTAAAATTAGATTCATTAACGAAAACAAGCTAAAAAGTTCCATCAATTAGAAAAACCAATGGGGGATTTTTTATTATTTGGGAATACCGTTAACGTTCAAATATATTTTCTTTCAAATATTCAACTTAATAAAACCCATCCTGCATTTTCATAATTTGTTTTTGAACTTAATGATAAATAATTTTTCATTGAGGTTGTAATACCAAGATTTTTTTATTTATCAACTAAAACTCCATTAAATTCATGACGCATTTTTTCAAATAAAAAACACATAGCATTGCTAACTAGCTGAATGCTACCTATTGGATCAACACCATTCGCTGCACTTAATTTTCCGCTGATATGTATTGTAACGAGATTTGTGAGTAGCCTCGGTAGTGACATCTATTTCCGCCTGAATGTCAGTGTTGACCTGATAGACATCCACCACGAGCGGATAATCCAGATACCTACCCTGGCTGCGTCAGATTCGTATTCCTTACTTCGACACTCCCACCGGAGAGTCGCATCAGGTGTGCGCACAGATGGTCGTATGGAATGGGTCAAACGGGAGAGGGGATAGAGAATCCATAAAACTGGTGATCGCTGGCATCTCACTGCCAGTCATCGACTGGCATCTCACTGCCAGTCATCGACTGGCTCTCGGAGCTGGCTGATGGCACTGGGACTGGTGACAGTCCGTGGTTGGCTTTCGATGAAGCTAGCTGACTCCTTGGTGGAGTTAGCTGGTGACTTGGTGACGTCGATATGCTCCTATGGTGGAGCTAGTTGATGTTGTTGATAAGTCCAACCAAGCTCCCAATGCATGGTGCATGCTCTTGAGGGTGATGCACGATGTCGCTACACAGTAAAAAAAAGTTGGTAATTCGTTTGTAATTTGTAGACTTCAGTCGTTTGTCAAATTTTTGTTTGTTAATTTAACAAAAAAAAATTTGTAAAATCTTTTGACAAATTTTATTTGTTAATTTTACAAACAAAAAATTTGTAAAATATTTTTACCAACTCCTTTTGTTAATTTTACAAACTCTGTTTGTTAATTTTACAAACAAAAAATTTGTAAAATGTTTTTACCAACTCCGTTTGTTAATTTTACCAACAAAAAATTTGTAAAATGTTTTTACAAACTCCGTTTGTTAATTTTACAAATTTTTTTGTGTTAAATTAACTCGTAACATATAAATGAAGATTTAATGTAAAAATAAGAAGAATATCTGAAAAAATCTCGCATACGGTCAGATTGAGTCGGACGATGTGTGTTTTTATAAGCAGCTGATAATAGACAACACGTGAAGTATTTTTTTTCTTCAAAAACAAATGAATAATTATTAAATTATAATTATATAAATAATTAATTAAATAATAATAAATAAATAATTCGTGTTTTCAATAACTTCATCAAGTAAGTTAATTTAAAGGGATTTATAAATCCCTTCAAGATTATTTATAAATGTTATTTTATATTTTTAATTAATTCTTAATTAATAACTTAATAACAATATGCTTGTTGACATTATTTTCGAAGCTACTTACTCGATAATTTATTAATTGTTAAATATCAGGTAATATTGTATGAATATGAATGGATTAGAAGAATTTCCTGATCAATGTCAATTCTCGAATGAGCAAATGTCATCTCCATCTGTTTTTATTATTGTTCAGTATAAAAATGAAAAAAAATGGGTACAGCTATCAGAGCATTTTACATATGCTGATATCATTCACAAAGGTTTATTACTTATTTATTTTGTTTAATTCACTTAAGAATTTGTTTGATTTATAAATATTTTTTTCAATTTTAAAGTATATGAAATATTTGCATTACCTGAGGAGCAAGATATTGAGATGACTGATTTAAATGATGTTTTAATTGATAAAGATATATTGTGTAATTTTATACGTTCAAGTGGTCATAGCTTGACATCTAAACTTAGACAGAAAATAGTCAATTTGTTAGATATATGTAAGATTTTTTTGCTTTTTTATTCTATTGAAATTATTAACTGAAAAATTGATTATTTGTTGACATTATCATATTATGTGATGTTTTTTCAGCTAAAAATATAGTTGCTAATGTTACACAAACTCATGGATTAAAGCATGCTGATGGTAGTACAAGTGCTGATGTTATACCAGTACCATCAGATAAACCAATTGATCTCAATGATGACCAAGAGCCTTTACCAAAAAAACCAAAATTAAAAAAAAAAATAACTGGTGACGTGGTTTCAGCTAAAGTTAGTTGTTAAGAAAGAATTTGAATTGTATTTTTTTTTCTTCACTTTACTGAATATTTAGATATTTTTTTATTTTATCAAGCAATTGAAAGAACTTCTCATTAATCACACTAATATGGAGATGAAATATTTGAATCATACAATGATTTACGATATTTAACAAAAAAAAAATGTAGAAAAGTTATTGTCAATATTGTGGCAAGTGAACTTTTAAAACATAAAAAAATAATGTGGTTTTATTTCAAGATAAATTTCATCAACAATGTTGGACTAAAAAATTTGCTGATAGTAATTATCAAGTAAAAAACGTACAAAAGTTACAAAGATGGTAGTGTCTTTAAAAATAATACATTTTTTTAAATAAATAAAATTTCAATTCATCTACAAATTTATTATGACGAGTTTGAGGTTTGCAACCCTTCGAGTCCGAAAGCAGGTATGCACAAAATTGGTGCTTTTTATTTTTCCATTTTAAATTTACCTTTACATATGCTTTCAAAATTAGACAATATTCGTTTACTTGCCCTCGGTTATGATTTTGATATTTGAAGTTTTGGTATAAATCCAGTTTCAAAAATAATAGTTGATGATTCAAAAATTTTAGAAACAGATGGTATATTTATAGCGAAGGACTTAATTTTTTTGTCAAAGGTAGTTTAATATCTCTAAGTTTTAATTATTTGGGAGGAGCAAAAATGATAGGTATGAATGAATCTTTCGTAGCCACGTATTCTTGTACAATTTATAAAATAACTATAAAAGAAGCTAAAAAAAAGTGTTTCATTAAATAAGTCTGTTGTGAACTTAATCATTTCATTATATCATCAGTTAGAATATTGTAATAATGATACATTTAATTTTTATGGTATAAAAGAAAAAAGTTTTGGGTAGAGTTGAAATTTTATGATTTTGTTGATAGTTGAGATATAAAACATTTACTCAAACATTTGATCAAGATAGGTATTGTCAATCTGACAAATTTAAATAACAGAATATCAACTTTTGATTATGGCTTACATAATAGATCTAACCATCCATGTCCAATAGATTAAAGTAAAAACGCAAATTTAGTAGGTCAGCGTGGTGCTTAAATGTTTTGTTTGATAACTTATTTACCACTTCTTTTAACTGATGAAATAACGAAATTAAATCATGCGGGCACAAAAATATAGAGGGTTATTTTATTGTTAATAGAAATTATGAAAATTGTTTTTGCTCCAAAAATAAGCTATGATATGTTAGATAGACTAACAGTTTTAATTAAAGATCATCATAGTCTTATTATAAATGAATTTAATTCATCATTGATAATGAAAGATCATTTGATAACACATCTTCCAATGATTATATATAAAATGGGACCACTAAGAATTCATTGGACCATGAGATACGAAAGTAAAAAGGGATTTTTAAAAAGTTTCGTATACAAGTTGAAAAATTTCAAAGACATAACACATACACTGGCTAATCGTCATCAAAAATGTATTCTTCAATCATGGAATAATAGAAAACTATATTTTGAAGACGAACCACAAATCAACAACACAAAAATAATAAGTTTAAAGTCAAGTTAATTTTGTAATATTATTAACAAAACATTAAATATAAATTCAAATAATTATATTTCTATAGGTTTTCGATTTTCGGAAAAATCCTTATGATTTTTGCACATAATTTAAAGTTTTATATCATTTGAAGTTATCAATCTACCTCATACAAAAAATTGAAATATAAACGAGTCTATAGATAAAAAATTAGTTACTGTAACAGATTATTTTTTGTAAATTTTGTAATTGATAAAATAATAATTTTATAAATATTCATATGTATAGAGTGAATCATTTCATTGTTTGGTTATATGAAAAATAATAAAATTTACGTATCAAAAAATATTATATAAATGAATATACATTCATTTTTTTGCTTGTACAAAAAAAAAAAAAATTTAACAGAAAGTATTTGTTGAATTAACAAACAGCTGTTTGTAAATTTCATTTTACAAACAAAAATTTGTAGAATTAACAAACAGCTGTTTGTAAATTTTATTTTACAAATAAATATTTGTAAAATCAACAAACAATTATTTGTAGACCTAATTTAACAAATAAAATGTTTGTTAAATTAACAAACGTTTTGTTGGTGGACCTAAATTAACAAACTGAATTTGTTAATTTTACCAACTATTTTTTACTGTGTACGCTACATAGGTAAGACGTTGTATATTACTCGCTCTCTCGCACTAGTGTGGTTTCTTGCTGTCAGAGTAATCTATAATCGAGTAGTCAAATGCATAGAGTGGTCTGGCGTAAGACCAGCGTGGCTACGGATGGACTTTATGTTCGACTACTTGGTGCACTAGAGTGAGTAGGCAACGGGAAGCTATGTGGTAAAGCCTGCGAGGTGCAAGTATTCTCGTTCTCGTATTAATTTAGGTTATGCGAGTTAGTTAAAGCAAAGTTAATGATCACGGTAATAACCGCTCCCGGCTAATACTAAAAACCATATACATTTTAGTAATGGCGCCTGAGTGACATTTCGAAACCAATATGGTAGACTGCGCCCCTCTACGATTTCTTGCTGAACGAGTCGCTACCGAAATAGCCGTCGGCGGCCATTGCTTCTGAAACTTCTCCACGGTCCGTCGGCTGCCGTCATATACCACTTGGTTCCCTCCTGGCGGTGAGAGAGGAGGATGGTGAGAAATCCTTGTTGACCCCATAGTAACCGAGGCTTCTATTTTATCGATAGAAAAATCAGTTACAGTATATAACTCTTTGTTGGTAATATAAACAAATCTTGATTTTGGATTGAAATTCTTATTTTATCGCTATTCTCATAGCTAGATGATCCAAAAGGCTGATGTGCATTGATTTCATAGTTTGATAAATCATAACTAAAATGAACATTAATACCAAGAATATTTTCTTCACTCGTTTTGACCTGCAAAACAGTTTAAAAAAGTTACATTTATCCAATTAACATTCATCGTCTAGTATTTTTTAGTTTGAGACCCAGACTTTTCAGGTAATTTATATTTTCAGGTGTTAATTTCTTTGATGTTAGACTCGGACTGACTGGTGCCCTTCATGATGTGTTGTTCTTATATGAAAATCCTCTTTTCATTGCACGAGAATTGAATAAAATTCCAATCTCTATAGTTTGACATGTTATGTAATCGTGATTGTTTCACCGCGAAAATTAACAGGTCACCCTTTTTGATCAACGATTCGTCTTTGTAAACGATCAACTGTTTTAACACTAATTGGTAGGTAAATTGGTGATGCTGGCACTTCAGTTATTTTATATCCTGGTGGTATCGTTGAAAAAAAACTATGTATTGTGTGAACTTTTTGATTGTCGATGTAAGCCCCTGTTGTTATGTTACATTCTATTCGGAGTTAATTGATTTGAAAAATAATGACTGGCACATTCAATTCATATATTTGATTAGGGGTAAATATTTGTGGTTGAAAACTAAGTAACTGTGCCAGTGATTTTGGATGTGTAAAATCAATTTAATTTGTGAATGAAGTGTATTATAATTAGTACTATATGAAATACCGTGCGGTTTAAAAATCACAGCAAGATCCTTAATCTTATAACTTCCAGTAGGAATTATAATTTTCTCTTTTTTACCCTTTTTGAAACTCGCAAATTCGATTGTGTTATTATTTTCATCAATTATTGGAATTGAATTGGATGACAAAAATAAATAAAAGCTAATGAATAATTTTTTTCACTTGATAATTGAATTGGTGGAAAGTATTAAGCTTCGAGAACGGATGATGTGCCAGTTAAGGTCAACGTTAACATCTCTAAAGTTAATAAAAGACTATCACTAAATTTATTTTATATTCTTCTTTCATACCTTTTCAGTTAAAAACTTCAAACATAAATGACCACAATTAAAACTATTCCAATCTTGATAACGCTCATATTATGTTTAATGTTGCCAACATCGAGATATCTGACGAGTTCTTATGGTGGTTGCAGGTTACCAAAGCTGTCAAAATACATTGCTAAACTTTTGTTTGATTTTTATACGCAACCCAATGAGTTCCTGCATTTTTGTTATCATCCAAATTAACAATTCCTCATTTCTTTCCCCAAGAATCATTCTCTGGCATATCATTACGCATAAAAACTCCTCTAAAATTTTGAATTTTTAATTGTTTAGCAAATTTTAATATATCTCTGTCAGTTAGTGCTCGTTGAGGCAACATCAATTCAAGTTTTTTGGACACATGTAAAGCCCAAAACCACTTTTATAAGGTGCCAAACGCAGCCATGGGTACAGACCCATTGAAATTGTTACCGTCATCTTGTTGTGTCTTTTATTTTCTTCTAATTGATCTTCATTTGCTTTAACTGAATTCGTGGCTTTCACAATACCAGAAGCGCCACCAGCCAATCCCTCTATAGCAGATAGAGCTGATAATATTGGGATTAAAAGTGGCGAGCTCCACCACTAATATGAGGTGAAACTGGTATAATTCTTGGCATTGCAATGCTAGATTTACCACCGTTACTTTTCACAGCTTGTTTAGCACCTTCTATTGAAGATTTGATTGCAATTAATGAACTAGATGAACCACTTGCTGCTTGTTTTGCTGCTTAAACAATCTTTAAAAATAAATTTTTTTCCAGATTTTTTTTATTTTTGAGTTTTTTTTTGGCGCTCTTGCGCTTTTTATTCATTTTTGATTTCTCACCAGCTTTCGTTTTTTTTNTTCTCACCAGCTTTTGTTTTTTTTTTTTTTTAATAAAGATCTTGTGAATAATTTGTTTTTGTTGCAAACTTTTTTATTAGCACAACCCATACCAAATTTTATAATAAGCAATATCGTGTTGGTTACACACAGAGTCTAAAGGATTAATTCCCGAATCACCTCGTGCCAAACGTTTTTCGACAACAATATGAATATCCTGGAAAGTGTAATTCGAATGGCAATTTATTAATGAATTTATTCAACACTTCTGCTCCAGTAAGTTTTTTATTTTTACTTTTCTTGAGCGTGTGTTCAATCATAGTTGTTCATAAACTGATGTTCTAACCATAAAACCATTGAATTTATGCTATTTTTATTCAGTATTCATTAAGATGGAATTCAAGAAGCAAGATCTAAAATTACCAATTATATATTTTAATATTATTACTTTTAAAAGCGGCGATGGTTTGAAAGAAAAGTGACATGGAGTTTTGTTGCCAAATACAATACGCTGCGCTATAATTGGAGATAGTAACTGTGGTAAAACTGACGCATTAATGAGTCTAATTGTTCACCCGAATGGTTCACGTTTTGAAAATATTCATATTCATAGTGAATCACTATACAGTAGTACCTCTCTATATCATAGTGGTTGGAGCTCTGGTTCTTGGAATTACGATATACAGAGAGCCCCTACTCTCTAATAAAGAATGATTGAGTGAGCGTGACAAAGCTATCTAAAAGAAAGAAACCACGTGAGGGAATGATATTTGTGTGTACATATATCGGTGTATCATCTCGTGGCGCATAGATCTGTGCATTTGAGACACCGATATACACTAACACATCCATAAAACTCAGTTGGTGAGGGAAAGGTTTCTCCATTTCTGATTGAATTCTACGATATAGAGAGGTTCTACTGTATCAACCAAAATATCAATATTTGGAAAAATTATTAGAACCACTTGAAAATATTAATTATTACGAATTTTCAAACAATGATCAAGTAATACCTGTTGATGAGGCAAAACAAAATTTATTGTTTATATTTGATGATGTGGCGACTGAAAAGCAAGACCATATTCACGATTTCTTTTGCATGGGACGACACAAAGCCGTTGATTCATTTTATTTATGCCGGTCTTATGCAAGAATACCAAAACATTTAATACGTGATAATATTAATTTGTTAATGGTGTTTGCAAGTAATGAAACGAATCTTAAACATATTTACCATGATCATGTAAATATGGATATGGAATATAATAAATTTCGTAAAATGAGTATGAATTGTTGGAAAGAAAAATATTGTTTTATGTGTATCGATAAAGACCGTGAATTAGATAATGGAAGGTATACAAGGTAGAAAAAGTTTTGACTGCTTTATAAATATAAATGATAAAAGAATTTAATAGAAGAATTAGTCATTATTGTAACTTCGAAGAATCAACATGCCTCTCTCGAAACAGATACTCTCTGATGAAGCAAAATTTCTTAGTGAATTACAAAAAGTTCAAAATGTTATACGCAAAAAACATCGAATGATAAAATTAGAAAGAGAAAATATATCTAAGGCATCTAATGAATATTTATGAATATTTGAGGAATTAGCTGCTAATTTTGAAACAAGGAATAAAGATAAGCAAAAGGATATTTTTAATGATAATGATGTTCAAAATCAAATAAAAGTAAATTCAAGTAAANATGAGAGTAATAGTAACGCAGAACAAATATTTGATTCAACTGAGGAAGCAAGTTATGATCCATTATTTGAAGAATACCTTCAAAAAATTAATAATTTACATTGGGATGCTGATTATGGTGTAAAAAAAGTAAAAGGCAAATTTAAAATTGGAAATTCTGATTCAATATTTAAAAGTAATAATAAAATTAATATTGCACACACAACATATGAAATAACTCCTGGATTGATGGAATTATTAATTCTCAAAAAACCAAATAAAACAAAAATAACGTATAATGATGAAAAAAATTATATTAAAATTCTTCTCAATACAAATGCTCATTTAAGGTATCATAGCATTAATAATTATATAAAAAATCCAGCGTCTTCAAAATATATAACATTTATTGATCCATATATTGAGAAAAAGAAAAAAAAAAGATTTGGATCGCTTTCAACAACAATGTCTCTTCAAAAGAAGAATAAATTAAACGTTTATTATTTTTATTAGGACGATGCCAATGAGCTTGTTGATCGCTTACGCTTACTTATCGCTTCACAAACAGCTGGTAATGGGAGTCATAATAATGAAATAATGTCAATCATTGAAGAATTAAGAGAGGCAAATCTTAATTTCAAAAATTAAGGCAGGAATTGTTAAGAGTTTCAATCGAACAATTAAAAACAAATTATTTTTTGGATTTAGCCTGCA